>CM059806.1:28051181-28351181 GCA_030435695.1 Brachymystax lenok tsinlingensis
GTCAAATCGGTGGGCCTGTTGTCCAGACCTCTGGCAGTCTCTATGGGGGTACCACAGGGTTCAATTCTTGGGCCGACTCTTTTCTCTGTATATATCAATGATGTCGCTCTTGCTGCGGGTGAATCCCTGATCCACCTCTACACAGACAACACCATTCTGTATACATCTGGCCCTTCTCTGGACACTGTGTTAACAAACCTCCAAACGAGATTCAATGCCATACAACACTCCTTCCGTGGCCTCCAACTGCTCTTAAATGCTAGTAAAACTAAATACATGCTTTTCAACCGATCGCTGCCCACACCCACCCGCCCGACTAGCATCACTAGACTGTAAACTGTCCTTCCCGGACTCATATTAAACATCTCCAATCCAAAATTAAATCTAGAATCGGCTTCCTATTTCGAAACAAAGCCTCCTTCACTCACGCTGCCAAAAAAGACCCTCGTAAAAACGGACTATCCTACCGATCCTCGACGATGTCATTTACAAAATAGCCTCCAATACTCTACTCAGCAAACTGGATGCAGTCTATCACAGTGCCATCTGTTTTGTCACCAAAGCCCCATATACCACCCACCACTGTGACCTGTGACCTGTATGCTCCTGTCGGCTGGCCCTCGCTACATATTCGTCGCCAGACCCACTGGCTCCAGGTCATCTATAAGTCTTTGCTAGGTAAAGCTCTACCTTATCTCAGCTCAATGGTCACCATAACAACATCCACCCGTAGCATGTGCTACAGCAGGTATATTTCACTGGTCACCCCCAAAGCCAATTCCTCCTTTGGCTGCCTTTCCTTCCAGTTCTCTGCTGCCAACGACTGGAACAAACTGCAAAAATCAACTTTAAGCACCAGCTATCTGAGCAGCTTACCGATCGCTGCAGCTGTACATAGCCCATCTGTAAATAGCCCATCCAACTACCTCATACCCATACTGTTATTTATTTATTTATTTTGCTCCTTTGCACCCCAGTATCTCTACTTGCACATTCATCTTCTGCACATCTATCACTCCAGTGTTTAATTGCTATATTGTAATTATTTCAACCACTATGGCCTATTTATTGCCTTACCTCCCTTATCCTACCTCATTTGCACACACTGTATATAGACTTTTCTATTGTGTTATTGACTGTATGTTTGTTTATTCCATGTGTAACTCTGTGTTGTTGTTTGTGTCGAACTGCTTTGCTTTATCTTGGCCAGGTCGCAGTTGTAAATGAGAACTTGTTCTCAACTTGCCTACCTGGTTAAATAAAGGTTAAAAAAAGAAATACAAATAAAACAGCAACAACACAATTGTACAGCAGAGTATAACCCTTTCACCCAGTTGACTATATTAGCTCAATAGGAACATGAACATAGTACAGCATGACATAGTGTATGTGTTTTCAACTCACACACTGACCTCTAGACTGGCTTTTCAAGTGTGGACCTCAGGCTTTACTGTCTGACACACAATGGTGAAAGAGCTGAGTGGCTCTGCACAACACAGAACAACGTGTCACTGTTGAGGCCTCCTGGGTTATGTGTCAAATGGCACCCTATTCCCTACATAGTGCACTACTTTTGACCAGAGCCATATGGGACCTGGTCAAATGTAGTGTACTATATAGGGAATAGGGTGCCATGTGGGACGTATACATGGTGATCTTTAAGAACGGGCATCGGAAACAATACGAGGTGCTCTGCCTCTGTGAGGGGACGGTGATGTCACAGGCGGCATGACATAGTGTCAGGCGACTGACATGGACCACTGTCCACATCATCGACCAACAACCTACCTGGCAGGCAGCCTCCATAAGCACAGACCTCGGCTCAGGTTTCATGGGTCATTAAAATTTCAAGCCCAGAGGGTCGGGTGTCACCGAAACAATAACACCGCCACATGAATAATAGACAGACACAAACACACACAGTCTTGTACAGCTAAGCTTGTGGGGACACACAATTCAGTCCCATTCAAAATCCTAAATCCTAACCCCTAAACCTTACCCTAACCCTAAACCGTACTCTTACCCTAACCCTAACCCATACTCTTACCATAACCCTAACTCCACTTGGTATGAATGGGTAGGATAAAGCATTGACTGTGGGAGTTAGTGAGGGCCTAATTAAGAGAGCCGGAGGGGCCACCGACACAAGGACAAAGTTCAATAAAAAAGTATGTCTTTATTTTCTCAATCTGGTTTTGTCTTTTTTGTATTGAATTGTAGTATATCAAGCATTTTAACATAACACTTATCTTTGTAGCACTTATTCCCTTCATCCCTTGGTGGGATTTCCACTTATGTACTTACTTATTTAATTATTTATCTATTAATTTATTGATCCAGTTTGCATGTTTTATTATGATTTTATTATAGAAATGTTGTTTTAAAATTAAATGTTTTTTATCCTCAGCACTTTATCAACAATTGTCTTCCTCATGTTGTTGAACTGTCATGGATGACCCCTCGGAGCTCTCGGCCTTTCATGTTCTTTCACCCTGGCTGGCTGAACAGTGCTCTATATAGGGAATAGAGTGCCATTTTCAGACGCAAGCTGTGTGGCTGGGCTGGCCAAAAGTTGTCCACTACAGTATAGGTGTCATTTGGGACAGAGTTGGTATTCTGGAAGCATCTGACGCTCAAGCCAACGGAGCAGTGTATTTATTGGGCTTCATTGTGCAAAAGGCCATTTCATTATGAAACTCTCTGCCTCATGAAACCCTGTTCAGTCTCATTACAGCCCAACACAGATTGCAGAATTATCAGTCTGCTGCTACACTGAGCTCAGTCAAGGGGAAGCGGAGGGATGGGAGTAGACATAGAGAGAGAGAGAGACAGAGAGAGAGAGATGGAGGAGTTGTTGTGAATAATATGAGAGTTTGACTGAAGAGAGAAGTTCAGTGAAAGCGAATCATCATCGACTGAGCCACGTACTGTCAGAGACCTGTATGGGATGGTTTTGTTTACACATAACCACTATCAAAAAGAAGGGAAAGCAACCTCTAAATCATGTACAAATCAAATCCTCTGTCTCTCTCCCACTGAATATCAGCCTCTTCCGGAACCTGAGGACCATTCCTATAGCCTGGTCCAGATGTGCTTTGGCTGATTAATCCTCTGATAGTCTAAATTGTTGGCTGAAGCACAAACAGATCTGTAGCCATTCTAGAGGACCTAATCCTTTCAGTTAAGGGTTCGGCTGGCTACAGGCCATCTCTTTCGAGTACAATACCAAAGGTGACATTTTAAGATCATAATGTCAGTGACTCGGACAGATGTTGAAGCTCGAATCATGTTGAGAGAGAACAAATACGAGGTTGTAAGACTCCAAATACAGACAGTACATTTCACTCTGATGGCTCTCCATCCAAGCCTCAAGCCACTGTCGCCATTAACACAGGCAACCCAAATGAGCTCTCCTACTGAGAAGTCTGCATGTGTAAAAGTGTGAGAGGTCTTTAGAGGGAGCAGGAGAATGTGAGATGGCATTTAGTCTGTTGTTCAAGCATCACTGGGTCCATCTCTGTCCTCCCTGCTCCTCACCACATACCAGATGGCTCTGAAGGAAATAGCAGAGTCTTAATGTACTGCCGTCTCTTGGAGATATCAACTTCAGATAGAATTGAAGAAAAGTAACAACGCACACACCCACACACCCACACACACAGAAAGACCCGCTTTCTGTCCAATTTCACCTGTCTGGCTATCTTCCTCTGAGGTTAAAAAACAAAAACATCAACAACATACTAAATTGCAGTGGTGGAAAAAGAACTCAATTGTCATACTTGAGTGAAAGTAAAGATATCTTAATAGAAAATTGAAAGTCACCCAGTAAAATTCTACTTGAGTAAAAATATACTTAAGTATCAAAAGTAAATGGAATAGCTAAAATGTACTTTAATATCAAAAGTAAAAAGTAGAAATAATTTCAAATTTCTTTAATTAAGCAAAACAGACAGCAAACGTTTATTTTCTTGTTTTATTGGCGGATAGCCAGGGGCACTCTTCAACACTCAGACATCATTTACAAACAAAGCATGTGTGTTTTTTATAAGTCTGCCAGATCAGAGGCAGTAGGGATGACCAGGGATGTTCTGTTGATAAGTGAGTGAATTGGACCATTTTCAAAATGTAATGAGTACTTTTGGGTGTCAGAGAAAACGTATGGAGTAAAAAGTACATTAGTTTCTTTAGGAATGTAGTGAAGCAAAAGTAAACGTTGTCAAAAAAATAAATAGTAAAGTAAAGTACAGATACCCCAATACACTACTTAAGTAGTACTTTATAGTATTTGTACTTAAGTACTTAACACCACTGCTAAATTGTTACTCTGAGGTGAAAACACTTCAGTAATAGTGTTTGGTGTGGTACATACTGCAATAATAGTGTTTGTTGTGGTACATACTGCAGTAATAGTGTTTGGTGTGGTACATACTGCAGTAATAGTGTTTGTTGTGGTATACACTGCAGTAATAGTGTTTGGTGTGGTACATACTGCAGTAATAGTGTTTGTTGTGGTACATACTGCAGTAATAGTGTTTGGTGCGGTACATACTGCAGTAATAGTGTTTGGTGCGGTACATACTGCAGTAATAGTGTTTGGTGCGGTACATACTGCAGTAATAGTGTTTGGTGCGGTACATACTGCAGTAATAGTGTTTGGTGTGGTATATACTGCAGTAATAGTGTTTGGTGCGGTACATACTGCAGTGATAGTGTTTGGTGCGGTACATACTGCATTAATAGTGTTTGGTGTGGTACATACTGCAGTAATAGTGTTTGGTGCGGTACATACTGCAGTAATTGTGTTTGGTGTGCCTGGGGGATAATATGTGAAGAGGTCATATCAGGCCTTGCTAAATTAGCATGTGCATCCCAAATGTCACCCTATTCCTTATTTAGTGCACTTCTTTTATATATGAGCCATAGTGCTCTGGTTAAAAGTAGTGCACTACATATGGGTTAAGATACCATTTTGGGACACAACCCATGACTAAACTGGTGAACTCTATTCTCCAATATGGGGAGCTAAATCACTCAAATTCCGATTTATAATATCATTCAATGCAACATTAATGTAATACAATACCACTTTGTTAATCACCTCCAGGTGACAGGCTGTAAAGCCAACAGAGACAGATTGACTAAGCATTTGCACCAACCGTACATTCCTAGCTCTGGTCCTATCGTGTGATGACCACAACGAGTTGCCTCTGCGTTTGTAGAGGAACTTGCACTAATGTCCTGGACCACAGCTAGACAATCCCAACCTTTTATAATATAATATATAA
The DNA here is from genome assembly GCA_030435695.1 of Brachymystax lenok tsinlingensis. NCBI lineage: Eukaryota > Metazoa > Chordata > Actinopteri > Salmoniformes > Salmonidae > Brachymystax > Brachymystax lenok. The sequence goes on from CM059806.1 coordinate 28,056,467, forward strand.
TATATAATATCATATATAATATAATATATATGCCATTAGAGCAGACACATGTATCCAAAGCAAAATTTTACCTATGGGTGGTCCTGAGTCAAATGAAAACAAAGGCAGAGTAAAACATCAAACTGTCGTAACGCTGACTATGCAATTAATTCAGCCCCTCTCACTTAGAACAGACCTACTCCTCTCCACATTGATTTAATATGCCTTTGGTTCTTCTGGGATTGATTACAGTAGCCTAAACGGTGAGCAAAAAACACTAATGGACAAAACGCTAGCCTCTTTGATGTAATGACAGAATGCAGCACATAGGGTACAATTATCACTTCAATGTTCATTCACTAACGCCTCACTGCCTACCAGTCAGTCCTTCACATGTGCTTCATTCCATTAGGAAATCAAGATATCAGAGCTGAGGCAAAAACTACTTTTCAACAGTAGACACAAACGTTTCATTACAGCCGCTTTAAACACCATTCAAGTAGAAGTGGGGAGGACAAGGAGGAGGAAAAGGGGGTAAAGTTACAGGGAAGGAATCAGAAAAAGAAAGGGACTATGGAGGTATGGAGGGAGAGCTTCAGTCTCCATCCCCAGTGTCCTGCACAAGAGTGAGTATGACCGACTGGGTTTACACCGGGCTCTCTTACACACCACAAGACTGTGGTAACCCACCGAGCTAAAGCATCTGCAATAGTTTGGGGAACTAGGTCTCAGTCAAGGTAGCTATAACAAGAGCCAGTACTTACCAAGGACAATAAGGAGGAGTGGAGGGGAAGGGGGAATTCCTGTTTGGATCACCAGTATCCTGAACAACAGTAAAGGACCTTTAGATCAGAATAGAACGTTGCTAAGGATAACGTTGAAAAGCCCTTGCTGCAAAAGCACACAGTACTGTAGACACTGCACTGTAGATACTGTACTGTAGATACTGTACTGTAGATACTGTACTGTAGATACTGCACTGTAGATACTGTACTGTATACACTGCACTGGAGATACTGTACTGTAGATACTGTACTGTAGACACTGCACTGTAGATACTGCACTGTAGATACTGTACTGTAGATACTGTACTGTAGATACTGCACTGTAGATACTGTACTGTAGACACTGCACTGTAGATACTGTACTGTAGATACTGTACTGTAGACACTGCACTGTAGATACTGTACTGTAGACACTGCACTGTAGATACTGCACTGTAGACACTGCACTGTAGACACTGCACTGTAGATACTGCACTGTAGACACTGCACTGTAGATACTGTACTGTAGACACTGCACTATAGACACTGCACTGTAGATACTGCACTGTAGACACTGCACTGTAGATACTGTACTGTAGATACTGTAGATACTGTACTGTAGATACTGTACTGTAGATACTGTACTGTAGACACAGTACTGTAGACACTGTAGACACTGTACTGTAGGTACTGTACTGTAGATACTGTACTGTAGATACTGTACTGTAGATACTGTAGATACTGTACTGTAGATGCTGTACAGTAGACACTGTAGACACTGTACTGTAGACACTGTACTGTAGACACTGTAATGTAGATAATGTACTGTAGATACTGTACTGTAGACACTGTACTGTAGACACTGTAGACACTGTACTGTAGATACTGTACAGTAGATACTGTACTGTAGACACTGTACTGTAGACACTGGACTGTAGATACAGTACCACAGATAATGTAGATACTGTACTGTAGATACTGTACTGTAGATACTGCAGACACTGTACTGTAGACACTGTACTGTAGATACTGTACTGTAGACACTGCAGACACTGTACTGTAGACACTGTACTGTAGATAATGTACTGTAGATACTGTACTGTAGATACTGCAGACACTGTACTGTAGACACTGTACTGTAGATAATGTACTGTAGATACTGTACTGTAGATACTGCAGACACTGTACTGTAGATACTGTACTGTAGACACTGCAGACACTGTACTGTAGACACTGTACTGTAGATACTGTACTGTAGATACTGCACAGTAGATACTGTACTGTAGATACTGTACTGTAGATACTGCACTGTAGATACTGTACTGTAGACACTGCACTGTAGACACTGCACTGTAGACACTGCACTGTAGATACTGCACTGTAGACACTGCACTGTAGATACTGTACTGTAGATACTGTAGTGTAGATACTGTACTGTAGATACTGTACTGTAGATACTTTAGATACTGTACTGTAGATACTGTACTGTAGACACAGTACTGTAGACACTGTAGACACTGTACTGTAGATACAGTACTGTAGATACTGTACTTTAGATACTGTAGATACTGTACTGTAGATGCTGTACAGTAGACACTGTAGACACTGTACTGTAGACACTGTAATGTAGGTAATGTACTGTAGATACTGTACTGTAGATACTGTACTGTAGACACTGCAGACACTGGACTGTAGATACTGTACTGTAGATACTGCAGACACTGTACTGTAGATACTGTAGACACTGTACTGTAGACACTGTACCACAGATGTACTGTACTGTAGATACTGTACTGTAGATACTGTACTGTAGATACTGCAGACACTGTACTGTAGACACTGTACTGTAGATACTGTACTGTAGACACTGCAGACACTGGACTGTAGATACTGTACTGTAGATACTGCAGACACTGTACTGTAGACACTGTACTGTAGATAATGTACTGTAGATACTGTACTGTAGATACTGCAGACACTGTACTGTAGACACTGTACTGTAGATAATGTACTGTAGATACTGTACTGTAGATACTGTACTGCAGAAACTGTATTGTAGATACTGTAGACACTGTACTGTAGACACTGTACTTTAGATACTGTAGACACTATACTGTACATACTGTACTGTAGATATTGTACTGTAGATACTGCACAGTAGATACTGTACAGTAGATACTGTACATACTGTACTGTAGATACTGCACAGTAGATACTGTAGATACTGTACTGTAGATACTGTACATACTGTACTGTAGATACTGCACAGTATATACTGTACATACTGTACTGTAGATACTGCACAGTAGATACTGTAGATACTGTACTGTAGATACTGTACTGTAGATACTGCACTGTAGATACTGTACTGTAGATACAGTACTGTAGACACTGTAGATACTGTACTGTAGACACTGTACTGTAGATACCGCAGACACTGTAATATAGACACTGTAGATACTGTACTGTAGACACTGTACTGTAGATACTGTACTGTAGATACTGTACTGTAGATACTGCACTGTAGATACTTTACTGTTGATACTGTACCGTAGACACTGTAGATACTGTACTGTAGACACTGTACTGTAGGTACCGCAGACACGGTACTGTAGACACTGTAGAAACTGTACAGTAGATACTGTAACATAGACACTGTACTGCAGACACTGTACTGTAGATACTGTAGATACTGTACGGTAGATACTGAACTGTAGACACTGCAGACCCTGTACTGTAGATACTGTACTGTAGATACTGTACTGTATATACTGCAGACACTGTACAGTAGATACTGTAGATACTGTACTGTAGATTCTGTACAGTAGATACTGTAGATACTGTACCGTAGACACTAAATACTGCACTGTATATACTGTACTGTAGATACTATACCGTAGACACTGTAGATACGGTACTGTAGACACTGTACTGAAGATACCGCAGACACTGTACTGTAGACACTGTACTGTAGACACTGTACAGTAGATACTGTACACACTGTAGTATAGACACTGTACTGTAGATACTGTACAGTAGACACTGCACAGTAGACACTGTACTGTAGATACTGTACTGTAGATACTGTAGATACTGTACTGTAGATACCGTACTGTAGATACTGTAGATACTGTACTGTAGATACTGTACTGTAGATATTGAGGACACTGTACTGTAGACACTGTACTGTAGATACTAGAGACACTGCACTGTAGACACCGTACTGTAGACACTGTAGATACTGTACTGTAGATACTGTACTGTAGACACTGTACTGTAGATACTGTATATACTGTACTGTAGATACTGTACTGTAGATACTGTACTGTAGACACTGTAGAAACTGTACTGTAGATACTGTACTGTAGACACTGTACTGTAGACACGGTACTGTAGAGACTGTATATACTGTACTGTAGACACTGTACTGTAGATACCCCAGACAATGTACTGTAGACACTGTAGATACTGTACTGTAGATACTGTACTGTAGAAACTGTATTGTAGACATTGTACTGTAGATACTGTACTGCAGAAACTGTGCTGTAGATACTGAACTGTAGACACTGTACTGTAGATACTGAACTGTAGACACTGTACTGTAGATACTGTACTGTAGACACTGTATTATAGATACAGTAGACACCGTACTGTAGATGCTGTAGACACTGTACTGTAGATACTGCAGACACTGTACTGTAGATACTGTACTGTAGACACTGCAGACACTGTACTGTAGACACTGTACTGTAGATACTGTACTGTAGATACTCTACAGTAGATACTGTACTGTAGATACTGCAATGTAGATACTGTACTGTAGATACTGCACTGTAGATACTGTACTGTAGACACTGCACTGTAGACACTGCACTGTAGACACTGCACTGTAGATACTGCACTGTAGACACTGCACTGTAGATACTGTACTGTAGATACTGTAGTGTAGATACTGTACTGTAGATACTGTACTGTAGATACTTTAGATACTGTACTGTAGATACTGTACTGTAGACACAGTACTGTAGACACAGTACTGTAGACACTGTACTGTAGATACAGTACTGTAGATACTGTACTTTAGATACTGTAGATACTGTACTGTAGATGCTGTACAGTAGACACTGTAGACACTGTACTGTAGACACTGTAATGTAGGTAATGTACTGTAGATACTGTACTGTAGACACTGTACTGTAGACACTGTAGACACTGTACTGTACTGTAGATACTGTACTGTAGACACTGCAGACACTGGACTGTAGATACTGTACTGTAGATACTGCAGACACTGTACTGTAGATACTGTAGACACTGTACTGTAGACACTGTACCACAGATGTACTGTACTGTAGATACTGTACTGTAGATACTGTACTGTAGATACTGCAGACACTGTACTGTAGACACTGTACTGTAGATACTGTACTGTAGTCACTGCAGACACTGGACTGTAGATACTGTACTGTAGATACTGCAGACACTGTACTGTAGACACTGTACTGTAGATAATGTACTGTAGATACTGTACTGTAGATACTGCAGACACTGTACTGTAGACACTGTACTGTAGATAATGTGCTGTAGATACTGTACTGTAGATGCTGTACTGCAGAAACTGTATTGTAGATACTGTAGACACTGTACTGTAGACACTGTACTTTAGATACTGTAGACACTATACTGTACATACTGTACTGTAGATATTGTACTGTAGATACTGCACAGTAGATACTGTACAGTAGATACTGTACATACTGTACTGTAGATACTGCACAGTAGATACTGTAGATACTGTACTGTAGATACTGTACATACTGTACTGTAGATACTGCACAGTATATACTGTACATACTGTACTGTAGATACTGCACAGTAGATACTGTAGATACTGTACTGTAGATACTGTACTGTAGATACTGCACTGTAGATACTGTACTGTAGATACAGTACTGTAGACACTGTAGATACTGTACTGTAGACACTGTACTGTAGATACCGCAGACACTGTAATATAGACACTGTAGATACTGTACTGTAGACACTGTACTGTAGATACTGTACTGTAGATACTGTACTGTAGATACTGCACTGTAGATACTGTACTGTTGATACTGTACCGTAGACACTGTAGATACTGTACTGTAGACACTGTACTGTAGGTACCGCAGACACGGTACTGTAGACACTGTAGAAACTGTACAGTAGATACTGTAACATAGACACTGTACTGCAGACACTGTACTGTAGATACTGTACTGTAGATACTGTACTGTATATACTGCAGACACTGTACAGTAGATACTGTAGATACTGTACGGTAGATACTGAACTGTAGACACTGCAGACCCTGTACTGTAGATACTGTACTGTAGATACTGTACTGTATATACTGCAGACACTGTACAGTAGATACTGTAGATACTGTACTGTAGATACTGTACAGTAGATACTGTAGATACTGTACCGTAGACACTAAATACTGCACTGTATATACTGTACTGTAGATACTATACCGTAGACACTGTAGATACGGTACTGTAGACACTGTACTGAAGATACTGCAGAGACACTGTACTGTAGACACTGTACTGTAGACACTGTACAGTAGATACTGTACACACTGTAGTATAGACACTGTACTGTAGATACTGTACAGTAGACACTGCACAGTAGACACTGTACTGTAGACACTGTACTGTAGATACTGTAGATACTGTACTGTAGATACCGTACTGTAGATACTGTAGATACTGTACTGTAGATACTGTACTGTAGATATTGAGGACACTGTACTGTAGACACTGTACTGTAGATACTAGAGACACTGCACTGTAGACACCGTACTGTAGACACTGTAGATACTGTACTGTAGATACTGTACTGTAGATACTGTACTGTAGACACTGTAGAAACTGTACTGTAGATACTGTACTGTAGACACTGTACTGTAGACACGGTACTGTAGAGACTGTATATACTGTACTGTAGACACTGTACTGTAGATACCCCAGACAATGTACTGTAGACACTGTAGATACTGTACTGTAGATACTGTACTGTAGAAACTGTATTGTAGACATTGTACTGTAGATACTGTACTGCAGAAACTGTGCTGTAGATACTGAACTGTAGACACTGTACTGTAGATACTGAACTGTAGACACTGTACTGTAGATACTGTACTGTAGACACTGTACAATAGATACAGTAGACACCGTACTGTAGATGCTGTAGACACTGTACTGTAGATACTGCAGACACTGTACTGTAGATACTGTACTGTAAATACTGTACTGTAGATACGGTAGCTACTGTACTGTAGATACTGTACTGTAGATGCTGCAGACACTGTACTGTAGACACTGTGCTGTAGACACTGTAGAAACTGTACGGTAGATACTGTACTGTATATACTGTATATACTGTACTGTAGATACTGTACTGTAGACACTGTACTGTAGACACTGTACTGTAGATACTGTACTGTAAATACTGTACTGTAGATACTGTACTGTAGATGCTGCAGACACTGTAATGTAGACACTGTACTGTAGACACTGTAGAAACTGTACGGTAGATACTGTACTGTATATACTGTATATACTGTACTGTAGATACTGTGCTGTAGATACTGTACCGTAGACACAGTACTGTAGACACTGTACTGGAGACACTGTACTGTAGACACTGTAGATACTGCACTGTATATACTGTAGATACTGTACTGTAGATACTGTTCTGTAGATACTGTAGACACTGTAGATACTTTTCTGTAGATACTGTAGACACTGTAGATACTGTACTGTAGATACTGTAGACACTGTAGATACTGTACTGTAGAAACTGTAGACATTGTTCTGTAGACACTGTACTGTAGATACTGTAGATACTGCACTGTCAAAACTGTAGATACTGTACTGTAGATACTGTACTGTAGATACTGTAGATACAGTACCGTAGACACTGTAAATACTGTATTGTAGATACCGTGCTGTAGACAATGTACTGCAGAAACTGGGCTGTAGATACTGTACAGTAGACACTGTACAGTAGACACTGTACTGTAGATACTGTACTGTAGACACTGTACTATAGATACTGTAGACACTGTACTGTAGATGCTGTAGACACTGTACTGTAGATACTGTACTGCAGATACTGCAGAAACTGTACTGTAGACACTGTAGAGACTGTACTGTAGACACTGTACTGTAGATACTGTACTGTAGACACTGTACTGTAGACACTGTAGACACTGTACTGTAAATACTGTACTGTAGATACGGTACTGTAGACACGGTACTGTAGACACAGTACTGTAGACACTGTACTGTAGACACTGTAGATACTGCACTGTAGACACTGTAGATACTGTACTGTAGAAACTGTACTGTAGATACTGTACTGTAGATACTGTAGATACTGTACTGTAGACACTGTAAATACTGTTCTGTAGACAAAGTACTGTAGACACTGTACTGTAGATGCTGCACTGTAGAAACTGTAGATACTGTACTGTAGACAATGTACTGTAGACACTGTACTGTAGATACTGTACTGTATATACTGTACTGTAGATACTGTACCGTAGACACTGTAGATACTGTACTGTAGACACCGTACTGTAGATACTGTAGAATCTGTACTGTAGACGCTGTAGATATGGTACTGTAGATACTGTACTGTAGATACTGTACAGTAGACACTGTACTGTAGATACTGTACGGTAGACACCGTACTGTAGATACTGTAGATACTGTACTGTAGATACTGTACCGTAGACACTGTAGATACTTTACTGTAGACACCATACTGTAGACACTGTAGATACGGTACTGTAAATACTGTACTGTAGATACTGTACTGTAGACACTGTACTGTAGACACTGTACTGTAGATACTGTACTGTAGACACTGTACTGTAGACACTGTACTGTAGATACTGTACTGTAGATACTGTAAACACTCAAATCAAATCAAATTTTATTTTAACACTGTACTGTAGATACTGTAGACACTGTATTGTAGATACTGTACTGTAGATACTGTACTGTAGACACCGTACTGTAGATACTGTACTGTAGACACTGTACTGTAGACACTGTACTGTAGATACTGTAGACACTGTACTGTAGATACTGTACTGTAGATACATTACTGTAGACACCGTACTGTAGATACTGTAGACACTATACAGTAGACACTGTAGATACTGTACTGTAGATACTGTACTGTAGATACTGTAGCTACTGTGCTGTATATACAGTACTGTAGATACTGTAGATACTGCACTGTAGATACAGTATATACTGTAGATACTGTAGATACTGTACTGTAGATACAGTAGATACTGTAGATACTGTACTGTAGATACAGTATATACTGTAGATACTGTACTGTAGAGACTGTAGATACTGTACTGTAGATACTGTAGATACTGTAGATACTGTACTTTAGATACTGTAGATACTGTAGATACTGTACTGTAGATACTGTAGATACTGTACTGTAGATACTGTAGATACTGTACTGTAGATACTGTACTGTAGATACAGTATATACTGTAGATACTGTACTGTAGATACTGTACTGTAGATACAGTATATACTGTAGATACTGTACTGTAGATACTGTAGATACTGTAGATACTGTACTGTAGATACAGTATATACTGTAGATACTGTAGATACTGTACTGTAGATACTGTACTGTAGATACGCAGAGACCTACAGTACAGTATTTTTTCTGCTATTCCCCAGAACAGATTAAGGGTGAGCTACACAGGTCAAAGTATCCTAAAGCATCCCATTTATTATGTTCTGGAGTCTCCATTCCTATATGACATGATCTGTGACTTCAGAACCATTTCTATATGATATGATCTGTGACTTCAGAACCATTCCTATATGATATGATCTGTGACTTCAGAACCATTCCTATATGACATGATCTGTGCCTTCAGAACCATTCCTATATGATATGATCTGTGACTTCAGAACCATTCCTATATGATATGATCTGTGACTTCAGAACCATTCCTATATGATATGATCTGTGACTTCAGAACCATTCCTATATGATATGATCTGTGACTTCAGAACCATTCCTATATGATATGATCTGTGACTTCAGAACCATTCCTATATAATATGATCTGTGACTTCAGAACCATTCCTACATGGTATGATATGTGACTTCAGAACCATTCCTACATGGTATGATCTGTGACTTCAGAACCATTCCTACATGGTATGATCTGTGACTTCAGAACCATTCCTACATGGTATGATATGTGACTTCAGAACCATTCCTACATGGTATGATATGTGACTTCAGAACCATTCCTACATGGTATGATCTGTGACTTCAGAACCATTCCTACATGATATGATCTGTGACTTCAGAACCATTCCTATATGATATGATCTGTGACTTCAGAACCATTCCTATATGATATGATCTGTGACTTCAAAACTATTCCTACATGGTATGATCTGTGACTTCAGAACCATTCCTACATGATATGATATGATCTGTGACTTCAGAACCATTCCTACATGATATGATATGATCTGTGACTTCAGAACCATTCCTACATGATATGATCTGTGACTTCAGAACCATTCCTACATGATATGATCTGTGACTTCAGAACCATTCCTACATGATATGATCTGTGACTTCAGAACATGATAGCTACTGTAGAGAGCAGTCAGTGTACTGCAGCTAGCAGCATGTACCTGTAGCCAACCAGCATGGATGCGGGTGTGGCCATACCACCGGATGTGGGTGTGGCCATACATATGTAGGATCTTAATTTGAGCCAGTTTGCAACAGGAAATGTCAATTATTATTTGGATTATAATTAATTGACTTTTTTGTTGGTGTCACGATCTTCAGAAGGGACAGACCAAGGCGCAGCGAGGTATCCAGTATACATGCTTTATTTAACATCGTAACTGGCACAAAACAACAGAACGAGGACATAACCCACAAAATACTAGTAAAAACCCCAAACATATATATGGTTCCCAATTAGAGGTAACGACACACAGCTGCCTCTAATTGGGAACCATTACCTCAACATAGAAACACAACACCTAGAACACCTAAAAAACCCTACACCAAAACAAAACTAACCACGCCAGCCTGTCAAAATCAGGCCTGAACGTGACAGTTGGGGTTGATACTTTTTTCATTAAGGAAAATCAAGTCTGAAATATCAAAGTGGAAATTACAAACTTCAGAAGCCTTTTTAAACCTCAAATACACTACAAGTTTAAAATGTCCTGCATTGCAGGAAAGTTCTCCCGTAACAAGATGATTAAATGAAGATCCTACATCGGTATGCGTCAGACCCAGACCCTCCAGGAAAAGCAGCTGCCTCTGCCTCAGACCAGCCCAGTAGAGTCCCTCCACACTGGGATACTCTCTTACAGATGAGTGGGTGTATGGAGATCATACTGTAAGTAGGGAGAGGACAACATCTCATCTTGTGCCTAAATATATACAATAAAAATCTAGTTAATCAAGCATTCTGTTTGTATAGAGCAGTATACCGGCATAAACTGATCTAACAGGCATCTGTGTGCATCGATGCAGAAACTAATAAACAAAGTGTGTTTATATCGCCAGTTGGCACAAGCTTACGTAACCGCTTTCCCCATGCAGGCAGCAGCCTCCAATAAGATTTCTAGATTCAGAAGCCGGGATGTCAAAATAGATTTATCCGCTTTGAGAGGCACTAAGACATATTACAAAAAAAAAACGTTAAGCAAGACTACATGTTTTCTTTTCAATGTTGTTCAGGGGTCAAGCCGGTCTCGTGCGGGGTCAGCCCCAGTGAAGGCCCAAGCTCAGGGACAAATATCTCTGTCTCTTTCACAAGTCGGAACAAAAGACAGAACGCTGTTTGCAATGTGCCCAGAGGAGCGAGAGAAGGAGAAAGAAACCACTGCAAACAGCCAAGAACTTCTGTGGGAAAACAGCTGCCTGGAGCTGCTAAGCATTTCAACTGTGCACGCACACACACCTACAGATAACCCAACCCGAGAAAGGGCAGGAGAGCATTCTGAGTTCATAAAAGCTGTCTTGGGACAATAACCTCTTAATTCTTAGGAAGAGACCCTGATATTCTATAGTTTATATTAATAGGAGGGGTGGGACGAAATGTTTGGACTTTTAACACCATATTCAGTAAATGTTTCATATTGTGATGGCTGGTTATGGTTCATTTGCATTATTATAATACATTGCAAAATGGCATTGGGTAGCACGGCTGGCAGACCTATATATCACGCTTATAATTAGCTGGCTTATCTGAGAATTAAAATTGAGCGTAGCATGGGGATCTGATCTGATCTGATTATGGAATTCTAAGAATATGACATACTTCACACTGAAAAGTTAACCTGTTCTATAACGGAAATGTTAACCTTACTGACCCTATCCTGTTCTATAACGGAAATGTTAACCTTACTGACCCTATCCTGTTCTATAACGGAAAAGTTAACCTTACTGACCCTATCCTGTTCTATAACGGAAAAGTTAACCTTACTGACCCTATCCTGTTCTATAACGGCAAAGTTAACCTTACTGACCCTATATCTTTTTTTTTACCTTTATTTTACTAGGCAAGTCAGTTAAGAACAAATTCTTATTTTCAATGATGGCCTAGGAACAGTGGGTTAACTGCCTGTTCAGGGGTAGAACAACAGAATTGTACCTTGTCAGCGCAGGGATTTGAACTTGCAACCTTTCAGTTTCTAGTCCAACACTCTAACCACTAGGCTACCCTGCCACCCAATCCCTATCCTATTCTATAACGAAAAAGTTAACCTTACTGACCATATCCTGTTCTATAATGGAAAATCCACAGCATGTGTGTGTGTGTGTGTGTATGTGTGTGTGTGTGTGTGCATTAGTGTGTGTTTTCAGCATATATGTGTGTGTGTGTGTGTGTGTGTGTGTTGGCTGCTCTAGCAATCCAACATGTGTAAGAACTGGGGTAATTGTTCTGCTCTGTTACAGCATGTTAATAGGATCTAACCCAACCTGTGGAATGTTTGTGTTAGCTCTAATTCCACACTTTCTCCCTTCAAACACACACACATGCACTAGCAAAAGCTATTGATCATTGTTAATGTTGATATCAGTGGCAATAACACAAGCAAGGAAGTCATTGTTTGCCGCAGAGCCAGCAGATCTCCAAGAGCAAGCAAATAAAGTAACTGTGGCAATTTGATTCGAGACGCACCCATTATAAACAGGATGTAATCCTTTGAACACAAAATTGTAATAACGTAAAGAGTTTTATATATTCGGAATAATCAGCTGAATTTATCTCACCTGCTACGGATACATGTAACGTAAACATTCCAAAAACATACATACATGCTTTATTCCTTAATATAATATCTGCCCAGGAATTGTACTGTTTGATATTCTCAGAAATGTACTTATTGTAATATTTTAAGATAGATGCCCAATGTGGCAGATGGTTATGGTCACCAGGAAAAATGGAGCGCTGTATCTTCAACCCCACACTAACTACTGTAGTAATACTAATGCTAGCCTATATTGCCACCTCTTATTTACACTCTTATCCAGAGCTACATACAGGAGGGTTAAGTGCCTTGCTCAACAGCACATCAACAGATTTTTTCACTTAGTTGGCTCTGGGATTTGAACCAACAATATTTCAGTAACTGGCCCAATGTTCTTAACCGCTAGGCTACCTGCCACCCTTCATCTCTCACTGAACATGACTCAGTAGGACAAGCACCTCACGATGTTACCCAATCCACACCATCTCACACCTGGAGACTAGGGACGCATTCATCAGGGTACATCTTAGCGAAACATTTTGCAACGTAAAACCATAACAAGTGTGTCTTATTGGTCAAGTCCAGTTAGTCCCTGCCCGCTTCAGCCACTTTGCTTCTGTTTTGTGGCTAGTGAACATAACCCGGAACCTTCATGAACTGACTGACTGACTCAGGTTAAAACACATCCAGGTCTCTGCCGGTGTGAAGACCAACTGGTCGCTGAGCCAGAACGATGCCAAACATATGGACAGCTCTTCATGCGCACATTACCCAGAAGGCAGCGTTGTGACCCCAAAAACCACTTGCTACCAGACCCCTAGGCTTCATCTAGATAGTTATATAAGTCTATGGCTGCTACATTCTGCTAATCATTAACATCTTCATCATCATCTTCATCAGAGAGGCGTTGGTACTGTAGGTTGAGGAGTGTACTATTTTCAAAACAAATATAAATGTTGAAGGTACCTGACTAATGGTAGTACTGTATAAATGTTGAAGGTACCTGACTAATGGAGTTACTGTATAAATGTTGAAGGTACCTGACTAATGGTATTACAGTATAAATGTTGAAGGTACCTGACTAATGGAGTTACTGTATAAATGTTGAAGGTACCTGACTAATGGTATTACAGTATAAATGTTGAAGGTACCTGACTAATGGTATTACTGTATAAATGTGGAAGGTACCTGACTAATGGTATTACTGTATAAATGTTGAAGGTACCTGGCTAATGGCAGTACTGTATAAATGTTGAAGGTACCTGACTAATGGTATTACTGTATAAATGTTGAAGGTACCTGACTAATGGTATTACTGTATAAATGGTATGTTAGGACATGAAGGGAGTTTGCTAAACTCAAGATTATCTCATCATAATTATACAGTACGACCCGAAAAACATAAAATGTTAACAGATCAAGGATAATCTTCCCCACCCCCAATCCTAACTTTAACCATTAGTGGGGGAAATACAAGATCACCATACATGGGCAACTTCCCCTTAAACCTGGAAATATTACCCAACACGGATGAGGTCAAAGGCCACAACATGAAAAAATGACAACGGACTTACCAACATGGGTTTGGTGCTGAAGCGTAGTTTCCTCTTCTGAGGGATATCCTCCTTCTCTTCTTCTGGTAGACCAGGGATCTCAGTAAGATCATTCCCAGGGTCATAGATGACATCATCGTCACCATAAAGGTCCTCGTCAGGGTCAGTACAGCTTTCCCCCCAGCCCTGGTAGCACGCGTCCCCGTCCGCGTTAAAAATCACCCTTTCGGTCCCACTGTATTCCTCATTGGGCTCTTCTGCCTGGTCCTCTGGAGAAAGCCTGGGCCTGGAGGAAGCCTTCTCCATCTCCACCTTCTCCCCAAGGGCCTCTGCCTCCTCTTGGGCTTCATTCTTGGCTGGGGTGGCTGGGGTATCAGGGGTGTCCTCAGAAGTCTTGGCCCTGACAATGGTGTCAGTCGGGGGCCTTGAGTCCATGCAGACTCCCTCTGTCTCTCTGAAGGTTTCGGTTTCCTCCGCCTGTTTCTCATCACACGATCCGTTCACCTCGCCTCCGTTGGTGGTGGCCCTTACGGGATGTCTCTCTCTGTCCCTCTGTCCTAACTCCCCTGCTGTCTCCTCTCTCTCCTGGGGCTCCTCCTGCTGCGGGACGGGTTTCAG
The DNA here is from genome assembly GCA_030435695.1 of Brachymystax lenok tsinlingensis. NCBI lineage: Eukaryota > Metazoa > Chordata > Actinopteri > Salmoniformes > Salmonidae > Brachymystax > Brachymystax lenok. The sequence continues at coordinate 28,071,710 of CM059806.1, forward strand.
CTCCACTGCCTCTGACAGCGGGCTGGGGCTGAGGAGGTCCTCTGAGGATGAGGATATGGGGAATTTTCCCCCCACTCGGATCCTGCACCCTCCGCCAGGCACCGGGGACTGGCGCGAGTCGTCTTCGCTGACGTCGCTGTGCCGGTGGGAATTGTCAGGGGAGTATAGTGCCCGGCCCCGGTAGCCTCGCCGGAACGGACCCTCGCCCCCTCCTCCTCCCCCTCCCTGTTGGTCGACGTTCTCAAACACAGCGCTCAGCTGGCTCACGGTGGGTGACTGAGCTTCCGTTCTGGAACACAGCGAGTCCAGTGAGTCTGTGCTGCCCCTGTTGGAGCGCGTCCCTCGCCAGTCATCCAGGTGCTCATAAGAACCCCTCTTCTCCCGACCGTAGGAGTAGACGGGTGACTGGGAGGCGTCGCGCGACTGCTGCTCAAACAGCCTCCTGGTCTCTATGACCTTTGACCCTGCACTGGTTCGGTCTGCTGTAGGGTGCTGCGTCAGCTTAATGACTGAGCCGTCCGCCTTGTTGATGAAGTTGGTGGGCTTGGTCATCTTCTGAGGCGATGGGTCTTCCCGCCTGGTGGCGGCGACGGTGCTCTCTGTGCCCTGCATCTGCATGAACATGTCCTTGATGCGGCTGACGTGTGCGCCATATTGTCGTCCCCGTCGCTGGGTGACCCGCTCAGGGTCCTTGAGCTGGGGCTCCTTGCCGTCCTGCCGGGGCGGCTGGTCAAAGGCCTTCTTCAGGGCCTGGAACTCTGTCCTATAGGCGTTGCGGTGAGGGGAGGCACTCCGGAGAGTGGTCCTCTCCCCTGAGGCCTCTGTCTTCAGCATGATGGCGTCAGAGGTGGAGGGGATCTCAGCAGCATCGCTGGGTCTTCATCTCACATATATTATTGTAGCGTCCAGCGAGTGCCCTGCCTGTGTGATTATCACTGTGATATGGGGCAATGGACACCTGGGAGAGATAAGGAGATGCCTGTTAGATACAAGAGATACCAAGCAGCCTGTCATTGTCAAGAGGTTGCTCCTCTTTTCAGTTCGCAGCAGCTAGTGACTGGAACGAGCTGAAAAAAAACAGTCAAACTGGACAGTTTTATCTCCATCTCTTCATTCAATGACTCAATCATGGACAACCTTACTGACAGTTGTATTGTTGTCTGTACCTTCTTGTCCTTTGTGCTGTTGTCTGTGCCCAATAATGTTTGTACCATGGTTTGTGCTTTTTGACTTTTGGTAGATCGTCATTGTAAATAAGAATTTGACTTGCCTAGTTAAATAAACGTAAAATTTAAAATTTAAATAGTGAGGTTTTAGTGGGGAGATCCATTGCAATTAAGCTTTCGAAAATGTTACGAACAACACCATTTCTATGAATCTGAAGTGAAAGTGCAAGGTAATCATAGACAACGCTTAGCACAAGACGTGCACTGAATGTAAAAAGGTATTTGCCCTCTAAAAGGATCTGTTTAGAAAGTAGTGTGTTTACCCATTTATCTAATCAATACTCACTTCCTCACATGGAAGATAAAACATGCACTGATCAATATGGGCGGTGGAAATCATGTATGGTCCATTTGCAGTTATAAACCGGGTGTTTCAAGCTTATAACAGCAATAAGGCCCCTTGGGGGTTTGTGGTATATGGCCAATATACCATGGCTACGACCTGTATCCAGGCACTCCGCGTTGCGTCATGCATAAGAACACCCATTAGCCATGGTATATTGGCCATATACCACACCCCTAGGGCCTTATTGCTTAATTAGAGACTAAACATTAAACATCTTGAAGTCTGTTCAATACATTTACATGAATAGATGTGGCCTGGGGGGGCATAGGCCCACCCACTTGGGAGCCAGACACACCCACTCGGGAGCCAGGCCCAGCCAATCAAAATTATTTGTTTCCCACAAAGGGGCTTTATTACAGACAAAAATACTCCTCCGTTTCATCAGCTGTCTGGTAGGCTGGTCTCAGACGATCCCGCAGATGAAGAAGCTGGATTAGGAGGTCCTTGGCTGGCGTGGTTGGACGTACTGCCAAATACTCTAAAACGACGTTGGAGGCGGCTTATGGTAGAGAAATGAACATTAAATTTTCTGGCAACTGATCGGGGGGGACATTCCTTCAGTCAGCATGCCAATTGCACTCTCCCTCAAAACTTGAGACATCTATGGCATTGTGTTGTGTGACAAAACTACACATTTTAGAGTGGCCTTTCATTGTCCCCAACACAAAGTGCACCTATGTAATGATCATGCTGTTTAATCAGCTTCTTGAAATGCCACACCTGTCAGGTGGAGAGATTATCTTGGCAGGAGAAATGCTCACTAAAAAGGGATGTAAACAAATGTGTGCAAAAAATGTGAGAGAAATAATATTTTTGTGCATATGGAACCTTTCTGGGATCTTTAATTTCAGTTCATGGGACCAAGATGTTTGTTCAGTATAGTTCCCTGCCACACCCACTGCCCCGGCCCATAGCATTCTGCATGGTCATCACGATTAATACCAGGTCTGAAGGACAGTTCAGCTCATAAACACACAGGCAGGCCAGACGGTTTTAAGGAAAGGGTGCCAGGGTGAGTTGTTTACACACCACAAATAACTGTGATTAAATCAATTGATACAAAAATATATTGTGGATTCCATTTGTTTACAATTATAAGTATGTATAGGCTACATAACCTACTGTCTATGTAATTTGAAAATTTCATTTTAATTTCATTATCTAATGTCCTTATTTCAAATGTGTTTTCATGTGTTACTACTATTCTATTGCTGTACTTTCATCATACCACAACCCTGTTTGTGAGATTCAAATTGCTTATTTGCTAATCCCACATAGGCTACAATTTAAGCTATAAAATGGAGAACACTAAACCACGACACACAACAACAGAGATACATGTTACAATGTTACAAAGTGAAAGGATATCGGATGCCGCCAGCAGTGGTTTGTGTAGCACCCAGTCGATTTTCATAATCAGCTAGACTCCAGTCAACGAATGTCAAATTGCAACATTCTGCGAACGCACCCCTTTGCTACTGTGATAAACACGATAAACGTACTATATACATTTTCGGAAAGCACCAGTAGACTATATAGTCTATCCGCCAAGCCATTTCATCAACGTCCCACATAAATGGTAAACTTCGAGATGCAGAAGATAAAACTGAAACGTGTAACATTGTATCAGCTCGAGCTCTATCCTACATCCAACGAACATATAGACGCGCCTCACCAGCACAGGTCATGGTGGTTGACAGATCCATATGAACTGTATATTCTGATAAATTATTTAATTTCACTAGCCCATGTACAATGAAAACGCTACTGCATAGTGTTGTTGATCATGTTGATAAAAAGCAGAAGTTTACTGTTTACCACACATAGGCTACCCTTTCAACAATGCACAACAAGAGTGACTTACGTTAATTGCTTCGTGTGATGAATGACCACAATTTAAAGATAGTCCCGTAAAAATTCACATAACATACTCTGCTTTCGTTTTAAATCCCATCGAATACGACATTTCCATTCAAGCCCGTCGATAGTCCAGTATTGTGTCGCCCTATTGAGACACTACAAGCCGTGATCTGCACATCGCTAGACAACGCCATTGCAGGCAATGGGTGATGCTGACATGCACATTGGGGGAGTCGACGCTATTAAATATTCCATCTCAATGAGAGGTGCGCAACTGCATGTTTTCTACAGTGGACACATCTTATAAATCTTAATCAACGGGTAACGAAAACATACTTTAAATTTAGGGAAATATGATATTTTGCTAATGGCATACACATGTGACAGGTGTTTCACCTTATCGCAGTAATGGTTTGGTCCAATAATATGCGTGGAGGGGGTTCCACTAAACTGCAGTCTGGCAGAAATACCACCACAAATAACTTGACTGGCTTTATTACTGTATCGAGCTCCAGCACAACACAGACCACGCGGAAAAAGATCAATTTTTCAATGTTTTCATCAGTTGTTATGTTGGTGTTGGATATTCACACAGATTATGTCGTGACTAGCTTATCAATGGCTTCCATCTGTAACATTAAAAGTAAAAATGTTTAATATAAATGGTAGTTTAAATTTCTAATTGCGAGACAAAGCTAGCCTATCACGTACAGTAGATATAACAGATAATGCAGATGTGCGTGTTAAACTGAGAAATACATTTAATGTTATTTTGATATATTCTATTCATTCATCTAAGGGCCATTATGCCTATAGCCTACTTAGCCTACTATCTACCTAAGGGGTCAAATGTAGCAATACACACCATATTAATCTAAGAAAACAATGCAGGGTTTGAATAAATGTCTCGGGTCAAGAAAGCCAGCCTACAGCATGTGGCTGACTGGGCCATGTGATTAAGAATAGAGAGCTTTGTCTGAAAGGTTCTCATGATTCCTTTTCTAATGTGGGGACGCCATTTCAATAATAACAACATCATGCACTTCACTCTCACAAAAATACACACTAGTGGTATTACTAGTATATGCTGTACTTAGTAGCCCTACACTATTCACTTGACATGCTCATAATGGGGATGCAATGAAGAAAGGGGAGAGGATCAGGTTTAATGCAGTTAAGTGTTGAATAAATAGAGTTCATATTGGCATGATGATCAGCTGGATCAAATGCTTGTCTGTTTAGAACATTTAGCAACATTCTTGACCAACATTGTTTCCCCCACTGAATACAGTGTTTTGTCCTCGATTGGCCAATGAATGGGAATCCTCATATACAGTAGACTTTGGTATATTATGAGATACTGTACATGTCACTCACCATGTCTACCCACAAGCACTAGCACCTCAAATCTGTACACGTTGCTAAGCAACCTAAATATACTCTTGGAAATTGAGAGAGAAAAACAACCTGGCACTGCAGAGAAGAGGAGATGCCATGATGTTCTTCACTGTGCATTGAACAACAAATCAAGATCCTAATAAAACAATCCCTATACACACAGTATAAGATAGTAATGCATCATTCATAACACACACACCATCATTGATCACACCCAAATATAGGTATGCCAGTTATAAAGAACATAAAAATTGTGTCCTATCTGTCCCCTGCATAATACACTCCAAGGGAGCAAGATGGAGACTTAAGAGTCAGAAGGACCATTCTTTCCTTTACCAGGACCCTTAGCTGAGCTGAACAGGCCAAAGAGCAAAGGGGGCTGAGAGGCTGAGCATGACCATCTGTCTGCTGGCTCTCCACGGGGGGGAGAACAGATTTTAATAGACTTATCAGTCATCTCACTGCCCTCTTTACAGCTGGGTTTACACAGTGGAAGGACGGGTGGTGGGGATGGAGGGGTTATGTTGGTCACGCAAGGTCAATAAAACATCTACATAATTTTGGAAGCAAGGCACAGAGCAATAGGGAGCGAGAAAGAGAGAGAGAGTTTGTTAATTTATTAGATTATCTACATTAAAATAGTGATGATGTTTACAATTGGTGAAATTGCATCACACCCGTGTTTATGATAAGCGTTATGATACCCATTTGATAGAGTGCGGGAATTATATTTTCCAGCTTCTGCGCCAGATGTGCTGACCAATGAAAGCGCGAGCGTTCGAATGAGGAGGCGGAGGCTGGGATTTCATGGATGCGTGTTATGTCTGTCAAACCACTAGCGATTAGAAAAATATAGATTTTCATATAAAAATCACCATTCGCAAATGCAATATGGATACTGCGATTGTTCTCGTATGGCTTTCTATGGGTACGTATCGATTTTGAATGGAAATATTGAGAAATAGGCATGCTTTTTCGTATTAGCAATATGAGCTAGTCGCAAGCTAGCTTGCTACAGCAGCTAACACGTTATGTGGTTGGTGGGTTGGTCATTTTCCCACTGCCATGGAAAAAATTGCTAAGGTTAGCTTTCTATCCCGTTATTCGGAGATAATAGTGGCCTTGCCGTTTAAATCTACACTATTTAGCTACCTTGCAAACGAGCTATTTAGGATATGAGATTATTAACTAATGGTAGAATTAGCTGGCTACATATATCGACCCTTATTTTACCATTTAAAGTTATTATAACGTACTGTTGCAATAATGTTGTTATTCCTCCAAGGACGTGTTGGTGATTCCTCCAACATTTCTCTTTTTCGGATACATTGTATTACTTTATTTAAACCAGTTGTCCTAAATGTATTATAACATACTGTAACGACCCTGGGTTTATAAGCACGGGTATCGACTCTGCCGCACGAGCATGCTTTTGGGGCACAGTCGATAGCGCGCTGGACTTCGGGCTAGAAGGTCGAGGGTTCGAAGCCTGCTCCCTGCTGTTTCATTACAATACCAATATCACATAGCTCCAGTAAGTCTAGGTATGTCATGCAATTGTTGGGCAAAAGTTCTCTTAATCTTTTATTTCTAATACTGTCGTCATATAATTATGAATTGAAAAGGGTTGCATGACATTATGTAGAAGCCAAAATAATGCATTAGGCCTAATATTGTGTGAAAACATATTTCCTATGTCACCACATGATTATAAGTACATTTTGCCATGTGCCTAGATGTTCTAGAAATTAGGAGTGAAGCATTCACCAATTTTTTTTGCAAACATGCCTCTGTTTGAGAAAAGGTTCAAAATAAGTGTTGCTTTTGTTTTTGTTTGTTGGTCTATTAAGTTTTCATTGTGCATGTATCTGGTTTCACACACAATGATGTGATTGGGAGAAACATCCATGTACAGCCTAATCTGGGTTTGAAGCAGAGAACTGCCATACAAGACGGTGAGTGGGCGTGTGCAGTGGTGCACATCTTGTGTGACTCCTCCCTTCCCCCCTCCATTCTCATAACATGGTGGTTACACACTCAAGTAGTTCCCTATTAATGGACACATTTGTGTTGATTGTAACAGACTGTGGTGTAACCTCTTCTGCTTTGTTTGTAATCTTTGCTCTTCGGTTTGTTTGAGTCACAGTCTAATCCTGACTAGCCCTAATTGTATTATTTTGAGATGCTATAAGTGAGAGTTTCCTTGGCTACTGTAACTTTTTTAAGAGACGTTCCAGTGAATAGTAAAAATATTGATGCCTTCCTATAATAGACAATTGCCTACTCCTTGTTTACAGCCCTCTCCAAAAGACCCCATGACCTGGAGCAAGAAAATATATTCCTTGTTAGTTACCTCAGTCCAGAATGGTTGTGCCCCAAGTTCAGTCTAGGTACAATAGGGACGTCTGAGTTTGTTGTGGTCCTCCCCTGCTAGCGACCGTTGCCTATAGATCCAGTAACCGAGCACAGTTTCACTCCAGAGAGACAGACCGCAGGCTAGATCAAGTCTAATAGTGCTCCCATAAGTCTGTGGAGTTTTATTGCAAACTAAAAGCACATGCATTCCCGACCGAAAAGGACAGATAGATCCACCTCCACCACATTACACAGCTGATTCAACTGAACAACAGGACAGAGGACATCCTTTTGCTGCCTAAGCCAGCCTTTCAATAGACAAGCTCTTTTTTACTGTGTGGCCAATGACATTAATAAAGACTATTTCTGGGCTGAGGCTGCTGTGTTCCCAAGGTCGGGTTGGTCCATAAAGGCATAAAAGCGGGTTATCCATTCTGTTAGTAATCTGCAGCAAGGGAACATGGCAAGGTGTGTGTTTTGTGTGTGTACCATAGCATATATGCATGCGTGTGTGTGTGTGTGTGTGTGTGTGTGTGTGTGTGTGTGTGTGTGTGTGTGTGTGTGTGTGTGTGTGTGTGTGTGTGTGTGTGTGTGTGTGTGTGTGTGTGTGTGTGCGTGCGTGCGTGTGCATGTGTGTATATGTGTGATGGGTCCTGCCATGGTTAGGGAGTTGAGCATTAACCATGAATGGTTGATGTATTAGAGGGGGCTGTTGGTTCATCGTGTCCAGAAGGCCTTGCTGTGCCCAGAGAGCCAGGTGTAAGCAGATCTGATGCTATTAGCACGCCCTGTCGCTAGCTTAGCCAATGATCTCTGATTTCTTTGTTTGGAGTCGCTGGACTGCATTCCAAATGGCACCCTATTCCCTATATAGGCTAGTGCACAACTTTTGACCAGGGTCCATATGGCACTGGTCAAAAGTAGTGCACTATGTAGGGAATAGGGTGCCAGTTGGGATTTAGCCCTGTTGGAGTCTCTAAGGTTTCGTCTGGCAGTGACCTGGGGAAGGCCATCTGGGCTGACACTAAGAAATAGAATTAGGAATGTTGACCTGAATGTGGATATCCATTCTAATAAGTCTCCATCTATGAACAGACACATCTGTGGACAACATGTGTTAATAAAACCACATCAAGGGTCTCTGAAAAGAAGGGTCAATGTTTTACCTTGGCTGTGGTTGTAACCATCATGTGGTTTTATAAAATAAGGTTGACTGTGTTGTGAGAGGGCTGCGTCTTCAGTGGCATCCTATTCCCAATACCAGTGGTTTCCCAACCTTTTCTGTTACTGTACCACCAACTGAAATTTGCTCTGCCCGGAGTACCACTGAAGTATCCCTCATGTGTATTTTACCAGCAGGCCTATGGTCTCATGAGTCTTCTCAAGTACCCCTGTGGATAGGCCAAGTACCCCCAGGGGTCCTAGTACCCTTGGTTCGGAACGACTGCCCTATGTACATTAGTGCACTACTTTTGACCAGGGCTCTTAGTGCTCTGGTCAAAGTAGTGCATTATGCAGCAAAACATTTTTTTTAACCTTTATTTAACTAGGCAAGTCAATTAAGAACAAATTCTTATTTACAATGACGACCCAGGAACAGTGGGTTAATTAACTGCCTTGTTCAGCGGCAGAACGACAGATTTTTACCTCGTCAGCTCAGGGATTCGATACAGCAACCTTTTGGTTGCGGGCCCAAAGCTCTAACCACAAGGCTACCTGCCGCCCCACATTTAGCTTTATCGGTGTGGTGATATTGAAACAACATTCAGCTATTGGCTAGTAATATCCCTACACCATAGCTCAATTATCTTAGCAGTTGCCAGGCAGGTTCTATGGCAGAGTCACAGTCCACTGATCCCAACCCTGTGCTTATTTCACATCTATACAACCGTTTAGATAATTTTTTCACAGTCTGATTTTGATTGGGCTTCAAACAACTGTGTGTACTGGATAGGACATAGGCTAGTGTCTGTGTGTACTGGATAGGACATAGGCTAGTGTCTGTGTGTACTGGATAGGACATAGGCTAGTGTCTGTGTGTACTGGATAGGACATAGGCTAGTGTCTGTGTGTGTCATGTTACCTTAATCTGACTGTGTTGCCTGTAATCTCTTCTGTACCAGAGTTGTTTAACCCATTATATGGACTCTTGCAGTGTTTACCGTAACTCCAATTAACTACAGATTATGGGCCGGTTTCCGGGACACAGATTAAGCCAAATCCTGGACTAAAAAGCATGTTCATTCTCCGTTGAAAGTGATTTTTAGTCCAGGTAGGACTAGGCCTAATCTGTGTCCGAGAAAGTGGCCTAAATCTCCCAATATGTCTTAATAATGATGAAGAATGAAGATGATGGTAACATGTTTTCCAGTAGGGAGTAGGGACCCTTTTTTCAGCTCTTCCAGGATTTATTTGTCTGCAGTCATGAACAGTGGAGCTGTTTCTCTCTTTGACACACACACGCACACACACGCACGCACACACACACACACACACACACACACACACACACACACACACACACACACACACACACACACACACACACACACACACACACACACACACACACACACACACACACTGAACTGCAGTTCTCCCTCCCTCCCCCCTCCCATCCCAGCACACTCACTCTCCCATGGTGATTAAAAACATATAGCTCCCACCCACTGGAGGAGGAGGATGGAGAAAAAGAAAGAAGAAGAAACGCTCTGTCAAACCAGAGTAAAGGAGGAGGAGGAGGAGTGGGAGGAGGAGGTTGAGGAGGGGGAGGAGGAGAAGGTAGATGAGGAGGTTGAGGAGGTAGAGGAGGAGGTAGAGGAGGAGGAGGTAGAGGAGGAGGGAGGAGGAGGTAGATGAGGAGGAGGAGGGGGAAGGAGGAGGTAGGGAGGAGTGGGGGAGGAGGAGGTAGAGGAGGTAGAGGAGGAGGGGGGGAAGGAGGGGGAAGGAGGAGGTAGGGGAGGAGTGGGGGGAGGAGGAGGTAGAGGAGGAGGAGGGGGAGGTAGAAGGGGACAAATGGGAGGAGGTAGAGGAGGAGAAGGAGGAGTGGGAGGAGGAGGAGGTAGATGCAACGGAGGAGGAGGAGCGGGGGGAGGAGGAGGTAGAGGAGGGGGAGGAGGAGGAGGGGGAGGAGGAGGTAGATGAGGAGGAGGAGGGGAAGGAGGAGGTAGGGGAGGAGTGGGGGGAGGAGGAGGTAGAGGAGGAGGAGGTAGAGGAGGAGGAGGGGGAGGTAGAAGGGGACAAATGGGAGGAGGTAGAGGAGGAGGAGGGGAGGTAGAAGGGGACAAATGGGACGAGGTAGAGGAGGAGAAGGTGGAGTGGGAGGAGGAGGGGAGGAGGAGGGGAGGAGGAGGTAGATGAGGCGGAGGAGGAGGAGGAGGGGGGAGGAGGAGGTAGAGGAGGAGGAGGAGGAGGAGGAGGTAGAGGAGGAAGAGGAGGAGGAGGTAGAGGAGGAAAAGGGGGAGGATGTAGAGGGGGAAGAGTGGGAGAAGGTAGAGGAGGAGAAGGAGGAGTGGGAGTGGGAGGGGAATAAGAGGAGTGGGAGGAGGTAGAGGAGGGGGTGGTAGAGGGGGAGGGGGAGGAGGAGGTAGATGAGGCAGAGGAGGAGGAGGGGGGAGGAGGAAGTAGAGGAGGAGGAGGAGGAGGTAGAGGAGGAGGAGGAGGAGGTAGAGGAGGAGGGGGAGGAGGAGGTAGAGGAGGAGGGGGAGGAGGAGGAGGTTGAGGAGGAGGAGGAGTGGGAGGAGGAGGAGAAGGTAGAGGAGGAGGGGGAGGAGGTTGAGGGGGAGGAGGAGGTACAAGAGGAGGGGGAGAGGAGGTAGAGGAGGAGCTGCCATTTGCCTCTGCAACACTTCCTGAATAAAGAATAAGTGTGTGTTTGTGTTGTAAATGGAGTGGGTCTAAGCAGTAGACTCTGGTATAATGGAGTCAGGGAGTATGAGACAGAGAAGAATAGCAGCGGAATGTGCTTCTTAAAGCTACAGTCTGGGATTGGGACAACCATTTTTGTACTTTTACATGAATGATATAGAGCCATTGATTATTGGGGAATACAACATATAAATTCCTCATGACTTTTGTAAAACTGTCTTACCCTTTCAGAACCCCCCATTCGACAGTTGTTTACATAAACAAGTGGCGGGGCAGCCATTTGGTTGTTTGAATCCCAGACTGTAGCTTTAAGAGGCTAACTGAGTCCCAGTGCTGGTTCTACTTACTGCTGTTGACAACCAATCACTGCTCTGGCCCTCTGACTCTCTGGTTCCTGATATCATAGGCCTTTAGCCCTTAACAACTACTGACAAGTCGACTGTAGCCTGGGTGCCTGGCTGACTGTTCTTGGACTCATCAGTGTTAGGCTAGGCCTATATCAAAGAGACTGAATAATTTAAACCTCTCTGGCTATATAGTACTGGCCTTGTTTGGCAAGAAAACTAATTGGTTAAAGGGGAAATCTGCAGTTTGAACAATAGCAAAACAGGTACCCCTGCCGCTGATTTGGTAAACAGCTTAGGGATGGGGCTGGAGAAATGTAACCACTCTCAAACTCATGAACTATGAATACAGGGACTGACTATCCATGATATAACATGTATAGTTTAAACCATGTTTTGAGTCTATACAGTGTTTGTTTACGTTTACATTGTTTACAAACAAATGATTAAAACAAGCTCATTTTTTAGGTTCTGATGGGGTACGACAGTTGAATTAAGCACATGAGGCAGATTAAGTTATATTTAAGCTATAAGGTCTGAGGGGGGGTGTGGTATATTGCCAATATACCACGGCTAAGGGCTGTTCTTAAGCACGACGCACCGCGGAGTGCCTGGATACAGCCCTTAGCCATGGTATATTGGCAATATACCACAAACCCCTGAGGTGCCTTATTGCTATTATAAACTGGTTACCAACGTAATTAGAGCAGTAAAAAATACATGTTTTGTCATACCTGTGGTATACGGTCTGATTTACCACGGCTATCAGCCAATCAGCATTCAGTGCTTGAACCACCCAGTTTATATTCTTCAATAATCAATGGGTATATGGTCCCGTATGGCTCAGTTGGTAGAGCATGGTGCTTGCAACGCCAGCGTTGTGGGTTTGAGTGCCACCGGGGGACCAGTACGAAAAAAAGTATGAAAATGTATAAACTCACTATTGAGTCGCTCTGGGTAAGAGTGTCTGCTAAATGACAAAAATGTATAGTCAGGTCCATATAGTTATTGGCACCCTTAGTTTAAAAGTAAAACAATTTATGTAGCAACTGCAGATTGCCCCTTTAAAACAGAAATAGACTGGCACCCAGATTATGTCGATTTTATCTGTCACGAGTCCAAATTATTTGAAAACCATAAGAGACTACAGCACTTTCCCCTCACATGTTTTGATGGGGGTTTTCACCTTGTAAAGAGACATTTTCTCCCTCCTGAATGCGGTTGGCAGGGGCTGTAATGATGAAGACACACACGGACGCACACAAACACACACTGTGACGCTCTCTCTCTCACACACACACACACACACACACACACACACACACACACACACACACACACACACACACACACACACACACACACACACACACACACACACACACACACACACACACACACACACACACACACACACACACACACACACACACACACACACACACACACACACACACACACACACACACACACACACACACACACAGGAGTCCCAGCTAATAACCTCTGTGTCTTCTCTGTGCTCCAGTGGTCACCATCCTGTCGAGGTCGCACGCCGACCGGAACGTCTACCCGTCTGCAGGCGTGCTGTTTGTTCACGTCCTGGAGAGAGAACACTTCAAAGGAGAGTTCCCCCCCTATCCCAAACCTGGTCTGTGTCTGTGTTCCTCATTGGATCTCTCAATTCAATACTAACCAGATTACTAATTGTACTATTACTACTAGTAGGCTACCTATTTATTATTAATACTAATGATAAAAAATAAAAAAATCAGTAATAAAATATATTTCGCTAAGCTACAATACAGCAAATACAGAGATCATATCAATATCACCATAAATGTTAGTGTCAGAGTAGAATTTACATCTCTCAGTCTCAAATCACGCTCTCAGGGCCTAGTTGACTAACTACTAGGCTAAGCGTTTATTGTACATGTACCAACGTCTGTCCGTACAGGGGATTCCAGCAACGACCCCATCACCTTCAACACCAACCTGATGGGCTACCCAGACCGGCCAGGCTGGCTGCGCTACATCCAGAGAACCTCACACAGCGATGGGGTGCTCTACGGATCTCCCACTGCAGAACACGTGGGCAAGGCCACCATCATAGAGGTGTTGGCTCCATTTGATGCTAAAGGAGTTAGAGTTGTTTGTCTGCAGTCATGAACAGTGGAGCTTTCTCTTTCTCTGACACGCACACACACACACATACATATACACACTAAACTACAGTACATTAGTAGTTATAGATTGGGGGATGTATAATCATGCGTATTCTCTGGGTCTTGTCCGCAGTTAAGTTTGCCAGCCAGGGTCCTGTCAGTCAGATATGTGGGCACAACCTGTAACAATCATAGTAGTGGTTAGGGGTATAATTTACAGTATATAGTCCAGCAATAGAGCCCCGCAGTGGAGGTGTCATAATACCCATAAAACCTAGCGGTCATGCAGGGAAATGGTTCCAATCGTTTTTCCCATAGGGGGTTTTAGAAACACTCCAGGGTATGCCTACATGAAACACAGCCCTTATTTGAAGTGCTTCTGGGTATTATGACACATACTGTGATACTCTATGTTCACAGGTAGATGAATAGGTGTTTTGCACATATGTAATAGCTATCACATGGTGTGTTGTGATCTAGCTATTTTCTAGGGTTTTAGACGTGTCCTTTATGTGTCTAAACTACTGTAGCTTTACGTTCCCTGTAGGAATGTTCCCGTAGGATGCAGTGCCCCAATTCCTTCTTCCCTCTGAGCCTTCTACTATGGAATATGTTTGCATCTGGCTCGGACCTTGCCTCATCCTAGTACATAAATCTGTAGTGATCTGGGCTTAAACCTTTACCCTTATGTGTTCCAGATTACTGCCTATAACAGACGCACTTTTGAAACGGCCCGGCACAACTTGGTCATAAACATCATGTCCACGGAAGGTAAGAAAAAGAGAGCGAGACAAAGGACAAGCTTAGTGAGGACATGATGTTCTTAATTGAAATCTAGAGGGTTGCTTCCGATGTTGAATAAAATGCCCAAAAGCTAATTATTCTACTTCCTTGAAGAATGGCTGAATAACATTCACATAATATATATTAATATATTATTCAGAATACATCAACCTAAAAGGCTAACACCACACACTCAACCAGACCGACAATTATTTAATTAAGTGTCAACACAGTCCAATACGGGACTCACAGCTGTGCAAATCAACAAACACACTTCTGAAAGCGCTATCTGAAAATCCACTGTCTGCAATTGACTGAAGACTGGCCTAGTACTCTAAACAAGTAGTTAGATTGTAACAGTACATTTATTCTGTGACTTGCAATAAAGTCATACCCAGTACCAAAGTAACCTATGACTCACTCTGTTCCTATAGGGAACAAATGATTGTGTATAGGACAGATTAAAACAGTATTGTGAATGATCTTCATGTTGAGGTCTACAGCTACAGTACAGGTGTAGGATCTTCATTTGAGCCAGTTTGCCACAGCAGGAAAATAGTCCAGCAGCAACAAGAAATGTGAATGATTATGTAGATTGTAATTAATGGGCATTTTGGTAGGGGTTGATACAGGGAAAATCAAGTTAGACATTTCAAAGTGGAAATTACAACTTCAGAAGCCTTTTTAAACCTCAAATACATTACAAGTTCTAAAATGTCCTGTATACATCTCATTGTGCTGTACGTCTGTACAGAGTCTCACTCTACATGTGATACAATAGCACCGTGGTGCCGGGTGAAAAGCTGCCCAGCTGTTTCTGGGCCACGCGTACTGTGTGACCTCACTCACACTGAGCAATGACGTCACTAGCCATCTGCCCAGAGCCGAGCCGCTGTCATAACAGACACATAACAGAGCAGACAAACATTGGCCAGTGTCGAACAGTTTGTCTGATATTACGGCCATTAAATATTATTACATATGGTGTCAGTTAGGGATGTACTGTACATGTACACTTTGTTCACAGAATGATATTGCGCCTATTAAACTGAACAGATTATCTCTATAATCTTCCTCCCTCCCTCCCTCCCTCCCTCCCTCCCTCCCTCCCTCCCTCCCTCCCTCCCTCCCTCCCTCCCTCCCTCCCTCCCTCCTCCCTCCCTCCCTCCCTCCTCCCTCCCTCCCTCCCTCCCTCCCTCCCTCCCTCCCTCAGAGTACCCACTGCCATACCAGGCAGAGTTCTTCATAAAGAACATGAATGTGGAGGAGATGTTGGCCAGCGAGGTTCTGGGAGACTTCCTGGGCGCAGTGAAGAACGTGTGGCAGCCCGAACGCCTCAACGCCATCAACATCACCTCAGCGCTGGACAGGGGCGGACGTGTTCCCCTGCCCATCAACAACCTCAAAGAGGGGTGAGGGCGTAGAAATAGAACTAAAAACCCTCTTTAGTGCAGTTCAATACATGGTTTAACAGAGTATGAGGATGAATTTACATATCAACATCCCCTCTGCCCTGGACAGGGGCGGACGCGTTTCCCTGCCCATCAACAACCTCATTGGGGTGAGGAACAGGGTCACCCTCAGCAGCCCTTAAAGGTCAAGAGTAGCTTGATACATAGTTTGATAGAGGATGATGAATTAAAGTATCGTCAGTTGATAGAGGATGATGAATTAAAGTATCGTCAGTTGATAGAGGATGATGAATTAAAGTATCGTCAGTTGATAGAGGATGATGAATTAAAGTATCTTCAGTTGATAGAGGATGATGAATTAAAGTATCTTCAGTTGATAGAGGATGATGAATTCAAGTTTCGTCAGTTGATAGAGGATGATGAATTAAAGTATCTTCAGTTGATAGAGGATGATGAATTCAAGTATCGTCAGTTGATAGAGGATGATGAATTCAAGTATCGTCAGTTGATAGATGATGAATTCAAGTATCTTCAGTTGTTAGAGGATGATGAATTCAAGTATCGTCACTTGATAGAGGATGATGAATTCAAGTATCGTCAGTTGATAGAGGATGATGAATTCAAGTATCTTCAGTTGATAGAAGATGATGAATTAAAGTATCGTCAGTTGATAGAGGATGATGAATTCAAGTATTGTCAGTTGATAGATGATGAATTCAAGTATCTTCAGTTGATAGAGGATGATAAATTCAAGTATCGTCAGTTGATAGAGGTTGATGAATTCAAATATCTTCAGTTGATAGAGGATGATGAATTAAAGTATCGTCAGTTGATAGAGGTTGATGAATTCAAATATTTTCAGTTGACAGAGGATGATGAATTCAAGTATCGTCAGTTGATAGAGGATGATGAATTCAAGTTTCGCCAGTTGATAGATGATGAACAAGTATCTTCAGTTGATAGAGGATGATGAATTCAAGTATCGTCAGTTGATAGAGGATGATGAATTCAAATATTTTCAGTTGATAGAGGATGATGAATTCAAGTATCTTAGGCACTTCCAGGAACTGGACAGAGTATGATGATTAATTTAAATATTGCATACAAGGGAAAGGATAGATACAGACATAAAAGCATGATTTGTTACCTAAATATGCATCCTCAGAAAGTAGTATAGCAGCTTTATAATGCCTTGTCTACTGTCATAAGCATGTTCAGAAAATTGTATTGCATCTGTTGCAACACAAACATGCACTTAAAGATGCTTATGCAATGCAGGAGGCATTACAGTAACCTTATCACTGTGAGAAAGATAAAGAGAGAGACAGAGAGAGAGATAGAGAGAGACAGACAGAGAGAGATAGAGAGAGACAGACAGAGAGAGAGAGCGAGAGAGAGAGAGAGAGAAAGACAGAAAGAGAGACAGAGACAGAGAGAGAGATAGAGAGAGACAGACAGAGAGAGAGAGCGAGAGAGAGAGACAGAGAGACAGACAGAGAGAGAGACAGAGACAGAGACATAGAGAGAGAGATCAACACACTGTATTAGACATTACAGCCTCAGACAAACACTGGCAGGCAGTTTGTAGTAGTCAGGGAGAATGAATCCCCATATGAATTGCCCTAAGTTGTTCATAAAACATTAATGGCCCCATTTGGGAAGATACAAGGTTGTAGAGGAGAGCCCCATAGAAAGACTTGGCCAGCAGGGCTAAGATATTACTGTTACTGATATTACTGTGGAACCTAGCTGTTAAATCTTCCTATCCTCTTCTTAACCTCAAATGTGCTTGTGTGTTTGTGTGGTAGGTATACCACTAAATTTCTCTCTGTCATTATACCTGTATTATCAGATATACCACTAACTGTCTCTCTGTCATTATACCTGTATTATCAGGTATACCACTAACTGTCTCTCTGTCATTATACATGTATTATCAGATATACCACTAACTGTCTCTCTGTCATTATACCTGTATTATCAGATATACCACTAACTGTCTCTCTGTCATTATACCTGTATTATCAGATATACCACTAACTGTCTCTGTCATTATACCTGTATTATCAGATATACCACTAACTGTCTCTCTGTCATTATACCTGTATTATCAGATATACCACTAACTGTCTCTCTGTCATAATACATGTATTATCAGATATACCACTAACTGTCTCTCTGTCATTATACCTGTATTATCAGATATACCACTAAATGTCTCTCTGTCATTATACCTGTATTATCAGATATAACACTAACTGTCTCTCTGTCATCATACCTGTATTATCAGATATACCACTAACTGTCTCTGTCATTATACCTGTATTATCAGATATACCACTAACTGTCTCTCTGTCATTATACCTGTATTATCAGATATACCACTAACTGTCTCTCTGTCATTATACCTGTATTATCAGATATACCACTAACTGTCTCTCTGTCATTATACCTGTATTATCAGATATACCACTAACTGTCTCTCTGTCATTATACCTGTATTATCAGATATACCACTAACTGTCTCTCTGTCATCAAACCTGTATTATCAGAAATACCACTAACTGTCTCTGTCATTATACCTGTATTATCAGATATACCACTAACTGTCTCTCTGTCATTATACCTGTATTATCAGATATACCACTAACTGTCACTCTGTCATCATACCTGTATTATCAGATATACCACTAACTGTCTCTCTGTCATTATACCTGTATTATCAGGTATACCACTAACTGTCTCTCTGTCATTATACATGTATTATCAGATATACCACTAACTGTCTCTCTGTGGTCAGATATACCACTAACTGTCTCTCTGTCATTATACCTGTATTATCAGATATACCACTAACTGTCTCTGTCATTATACCTGTATTATCAGATATACCACTAACTGTCTCTCTGTCATTATACCTGTATTATCAGATATACCACTAACTGTCTCTCTGTCATAATACATGTATTATCAGATATACCACTAACTGTCTCTCTGTCATTATACCTGTATTATCAGATATACCACTAAATGTCTCTCTGTCATTATACCTGTATTATCAGATATAACACTAACTGTCTCTCTGTCATCATACCTGTATTATCAGATATACCACTAACTGTCTCTGTCATTATACCTGTATTATCAGATATACCACTAACTGTCTCTCTGTCATTATACCTGTATTATCAGATATACCACTAACTGTCTCTCTGTCATCATACCTGTATTATCAGATATACCACTAACCGTCTCTCTGTCATTATACCTGTATTATCAGATATACCACTAAATGTCTCTCTGTCATTATACCTGTATTATCAGATATAACACTAACTGTCTCTCTGTCATCATACCTGTATTATCAGATATACCACTAACTGTCTCTTTGTCATCATACCTGTATTATCAGATATACCACTAACTGTCTCTCTGTCATCAAACCTGTATTATCAGAAATACCACTAACTGTCTCTGTCATTATACCTGTATTATCAGATATACCACTAACTGTCTCTCTGTCATTATACATGTATTATCAGATATACCACTAACTGTCTCTCTGTCATCATACCTGTATTATCAGATATACCACTAACTGTCTCTCTGTCATTATACCTGTATTATCAGATATACCACTAACTGTCTCTCTGTCATTATACCTGTATTATCAGATATACCACTAACTGTCTCTCTGTCATCATACCTGTATTATCAGATATACCACTAACTGTCTCTCTGTCATTATACCTGTATTATCAGATATACCACTAACTGTCTCTCTGTCATTATACCTGTATTATCAGATATACCACTAACTGTCTCTCTGTCATTATACCTGTATTATCAGATATACCACTAACTGTCTCTGTCATCATACCTGTATTATCAGATATACCACTAACTGTCTCTCTGTCATTTTACCTGTATTATCAGATATACCACTAACTGTCTCTCTGTCATCATACCTGTATTATCAGATATACCACTAACTGTCTCTCTGTCATTATACCTGTATTATCAGATATACCACTAAATGTCTCTCTGTCATCAAACCTGTATTATCAGATATACCACTAACTGTCTGTCTGTCATCATACCTGTATTATCAGATATACCACTAACTGTCTCTCTGTCATTATACCTGTATTATCAGATATACCACTAACTGTCTCTCTGTCATCATACCTGTATTATCAGATATACCACTAACTGTCTCTCTGTCATTATACCTGTATTATCAGATATACCACTAACTGTCTGTCTGTCATTATACCTGTATTATCAGATATACCACTAACTGTCTCTCTGTCATTATACCTGTATTATCAGATATACCACTAACTGTCTCTCTGTCATTATACATGTATTATCAGATATACCACTAACTGTCTCTCTGTCATTATACCTGTATTATCAGATATACCACTAACTGTCTCTCTGTCATCATACCTGTATTATCAGATATACCACTAACTGTCTCTCTGTCATTATACCTGTATTATCAGATATACCACTAACTGTCTCTCTGTCATTATACCTGTATTATCAGATATACCACTAACTGTCTCTCTGTCATTATACCTGTATTATCAGATATACCACTAACTGTCTCTGTCATCATACCTGTATTATCAGATATACCACTAACTGTCTCTCTGTCATTTTACCTGTATTATCAGATATACCACTAACTGTCTCTCTGTCATTATACCTGTATTATCAGATATACCACTAACTGTCTCTCTGTCATTATACCTGTATTATCAGATATAACACTAACTGTCTCTCTGTCATCATACCTGTATTATCAGATATACCACTAACTGTCTCTCTGTCATCATACCTGTATTATCAGATATACCACTAACTGTCTCTCTGTCATTATACCTGTATTATCAGATATACCACTAACTGTCTCTCTGTCATCATACCTGTATTATCAGATATACCACTAACTGTCTCTCTGTCATTATACCTGTATTATCAGATATACCACTAACTGTCTGTCTGTCATTATACCTGTATTATCAGATATACCACTAACTGTCTCTCTGTCATTATACCTGTATTATCAGATATACCACTAACTGTCTCTCTGTCATTATACATGTATTATCAGATATACCACTAACTGTCTCTCTGTCATTATACCTGTATTATCAGATATACCACTAAATGTCTCTCTGTCATTATACCTGTATTATCAGATATACCACTAACTGTCTCTCTGTCATCATACCTGTATTATCAGATATAACACTAACTGTCTCTCTGTCATTATACCTGTATTATCAGATATACCACTAACTGTCTCTCTGTCATCATACCTGTATTATCAGATATACCACTAACTGTCTCTCTGTCATTATACCTGTATTATCAGATATACCACTAACTGTCTGTCTGTCATTATACCTGTATTATCAGATATACCACTAACTGTCTCTCTGTCATTATACCTGTATTATCAGATATACCACTAACTGTCTCTCTGTCATTATACATGTATTATCAGATATACCACTAACTGTCTCTCTGTCATTATACCTGTATTATCAGATATACCACTAACTGTCTCTCTGTCATTATACCTGTATTATCAGATATACCACTAACTGTCTGTCTGTCATTATACCTGTATTATCAGATATACCACTAACTGTCTCTCTGTCATTATACCTGTATTATCAGATATACCACTAACTGTCTCTCTGTCATTATACATGTATTATCAGATATACCACTAACTGTCTCTCTGTCATTATACCTGTATTATCAGATATACCACTAAATGTCTCTCTGTCATTATACCTGTATTATCAGATATACCACTAACTGTCTCTCTGTCATCATACCTGTATTATCAGATATAACACTAACTGTCTCTCTGTCATTATACCTGTATTATCAGATATACCACTAACTGTCTCTCTGTCATCATACCTGTATTATCAGATATAACACTAACTGTCTCTCTGGCATTATACCTGTATTATCAGATATACCACTAACTGTCTCTCTGTCATTATACATGTATTATCAGGTATACCACTAACTGTCTGTCTGTCATCATACCTGTATTATCAGATATACCACTAACTGTCTATCTGTCATTATACATGTATTATCAGGTATACCACTAACTGTCTGTCTGTCATTATACCTGTATTATCAGATATACCACTAACTGTCTCTCTGTCATTATACCTGTATTATCAGGTATACCACTAACTGTCTGTCTGTCATTATACCTTACCTGTATACCAGCGGAGGCTGCTGAGGGGAGGACGGCTCATAATAATGGCTGGAATGGAGTGAATGGAATGGAATGAACCACATGGAAACCACGCTGTTGATGTATTTGATCCCATTCCATTTATTATGTTCCAGCCATTACAATGAGCCTCCCCAATTAAGGGGCCACCAGCCACCTGTATTATAAGCCACTGTCTAACTCCCTGCCTCCCTCTCCAGTGTGTATGTGATGGTGGGGGCAGACGTCCAGTTCTCTTCCTGCCTGAGGGAGGTGGAGAACCCCCACAACCAGCTGCGCTGCAGCCAGGAGATGGAGCCTGTCATCAGCTGTGACAAGAAGTTCAGGGCCCAGTTCGACATTGACTGGTGCAAGATCAACCTGGTGAGGACTGGACAGGACCCTGGAACCATGGTGTGACCTCTTGACCTGTTCTCTGACCATATCAAACAAAAAGTATAGTGTATATGTGTTTGTGTGTGTGTTATGTCATATACATGCATACACGAACGCAGCCAATCCACAATCTTCCGAAGAAAATGTATATTTAGTGATATTTGGGCATGTATACTGAACAAAAATATATACGCAACAATTTCAAAGATTTTACTGAGTTACAATTCATATAAGGAAATCAGTCAATTGAAATAAATTCATTAGGCCCAAATATATGGATTTCACATGACTGGGAATACAGATATCCAGGCTGTATCACAACCAGCCGTGATTGGGTGTCTCATAGGACGGCGCACAATTTGCCCAGCGTCGTCTGGGTTTGGCCGGGTGTAGGCTGTCATTGTAAATAATAATTTTTCTTAACTGACTTGCCTAGTTAAATAAAGGTAAAAAAATATAAAAGATTAATATAATATGCATCTGTTGTTCTCAGATACCTTTAAAGAAAAAAGGTAGGGGCGTGGATCAGAAAACCAGTCAGTATCTGGTGTGACCACCATTTGCCTCATGCAGCACGACACATCTCCTTCGCATAGAGTTGATCAGGCTGTTGATTGTGACCTGTGGAATGTTGTCCCACTCCTCTTCAATGGCTGTGCGAAGTTGCTGGATATTGGAGGGAACTGGAACACGCTGTCGTACACGTCGATCCAGAGCATCCCAAACATACTGAATGGCTTACATTTCTGGTGAGTTTGCAGGCCATGGAAAAAACGGGGACATTTTCAATTTACAGGAATTGTGTACAGATCCTTGCGACATGGGGCTGGGAATTATCATGCTGGAACATGAGGTGATGGCGACAGATGAATGGCACGACAATGGACCTCAGGATCTCGTCACTGTATCTCTGTGCATTCAAATTGCCATTAATAAAATGCAATTGTGTTCAATGTCTGTAGCTAATGCCTGCCCATACCATACCCACCACCACCATAGGGCACTTTGTTCACAACGTTGACATCAGCAAACCGCCCGCCCACACAACGCCATACACGTGGTCTGCGGTTGTGAGGCCGGTTGGACGTACCACCAAATTCTCAAAAATGACATTGGAGGTGGCTTATGGTAGAGAAATAAACATTCAATTCTCTGGCAACAGCTCTGGTGGACATTCCTGCAGTCAGCATTCCAACTGCACACTCCCTCAAAACTTGAGACATCTGTGGCATTGTGTTGTGTGACAAAATTGCATATTTTAGTGTGGCCTTTTATTGTCCCCAGCACAAGGTGCACATGTGTAATGATCATGCTGTTTATTCCGCTTCTTGATATGCCACACCTGTCAGGTGGATGGATTATCTTGGCAAATGAGAAATCCTAACTAGCAGGGATGTCAACAAATTTGTGTACAAAATTTGAGAGAAATAAGCTTCTTATGCGTATGGAACATTTCTGGGATCTTTTATTTAACTCATGAAACATGGGACCAACACTTTACATGTTGTGTTTATATTTTTGTTCAATGTATTTGCCCAGCCACCCTGCTAATATTATATATCTTTTAAGGTTCCAAATTCTGGTAACTTTCACAAAATCTCCAGGTTGTCCAGAAATCATGTTGGAAGATTACTGGAATTAGGAGGGAATAAGCAGGAAACCTGGGAACGCTCCAACCAGGATTTCTGGAAAAATTCTGCATTTTGGGGAAATTAATGGAATTTTGACACCCTAATATCTATAGTAAATAAAATGCTGATTGAACCTCTCCTCCAGGTGGACATCACCAAGGTCGTCATGATCCACAGTAACCGTCCGGACCCAGGTACAGGGGTTCTGCCTGACATCGGGGAGTACAACCCCCCATCAGAGTCTCTGAAGAGCAGGGACTTCTTTGCAGACTTCCTCATCACGTTGGCAGTGCCCTCGGCCGTGGCCATGGTCCTCTTCACCATCCTGGGTTATTCCATGTGCTGTCGGCGAGAAGGGGTGTAAGTGTGCAGCTTTCACTTCTGACAGAAAGAGACACACACAGACTAAAACACACGCAGACACAACACACACACACACACTAAACACTCATTTAGGTCTACACTTTTAAAGAGGAGATGGATACAAAAGCATAGTGTTGTTTTGATGTGAGTTGAGGAGATAGACGTGCACAGTTGGACTTTTCTTTTGAATTGTCATGATCCTGAGGGATAGACTGATTAGTCTGAGTGCAGTGTCACCGGCCCTCAGTGGGAGTTAAGGGATGTTTAGTTATGCTACTGAGCCACTATAGATGGACGTCAAGAGGTTTAATATTCTGGAAACGCAGCTTGTCAATAACCATCCAGTTTTATGGTCCATGTATGTTCTCCATACGTTACTGTTCTGTTTCAGGTCCATTTCTCATACTCATTTTGATGGTTTTAACACAATCATCATGACATAGATGGTCAATCAACCATTATATTGCTCCTCCAACCCCCCACCCTCATTTACAGGCTGGGAGACTGTCACCTTCAACCGCCCACCACTCAGTGTGTCCATGCAGTACTGTTTGTCCCTTCGCCTCTACCATCCATCCATCCATCCAATGCCACGTGCTCTCCATTCACTTCAGTGTGAATGTCTTTTAACTATTAATATTAGTATTTAATTCATTCATTTTGTTTTGTTTCTAGGGATAAAAGAAACATGCAAACACCAGAGTAAGTGTTTATCCTCTCCTGTGTTTCTCTTTTCTTTTGAGTTTGATCTGTTTTGGTTCCTCCTTGAACCCCCGATCCTTCAGTTGGTTTGCCCTTTCACCTTTTGCTTTCAAATCACCATGGTGACATGCTCATGTCCATCCATACTGTCATCTGTGTGTTTACATACCGTCATCCAATTAGCTGCTCAAAGCTGCAGGGGCATGTTAAGAAAGGAAGTTGATCTTAACCACAGATCCAGGGTCAGATATTGGTTCACCACCTCTAATGGCTGAGGATAGAAGGGGAACTTCTATAGTTCTGTAACTGAAGCAGGGAAATCTCAGACCAGGTTTGTTTAGAGATAGAGGGAGAGGGGGAGAGACAGAGAGATGGAGGGGGGGTATGAAAGGGAGAGGAGAAATACTCTCAAACAACCTCCACTAGACTCAACAGATGGCAACTGACCAATAGTAACGACACAACACAGTTTCCTCCTACCAAGA
Organism: Brachymystax lenok tsinlingensis; assembly: GCA_030435695.1. Lineage (NCBI taxonomy): Eukaryota > Metazoa > Chordata > Actinopteri > Salmoniformes > Salmonidae > Brachymystax > Brachymystax lenok. Next base: position 28,097,299 of record CM059806.1, read on the forward strand.
ATAAACACACCAAATGCTGTCAAAAATATTTCCTATGTTCATACAGTGAGGGAAAAAAGTATTTGATCCCCTGCTGATTTTGTACGTTTGCCCATTGACAAAGAAATGATCAGTCTATAATTTTAAAGGTAGGTTTAGACAGAATAACAACAACAAACATCCAGAAAAACGCATGTGAAAAATGTTATAAATTGATTTGCATTTTAATGAGGGAAATAAGTATTTGACCCTCTGCAAAACATGACTTAGTACTTGGTGGCAAAATCCTTGTTGGCAATCACAGAGGTCAGACGTTTCTTGTAGTTGGCCACCAGGTTTGCACACATCTCAGGAGGGATTTTGTCCCAATCCTCTTTGCAGATCTTCTCCAAGTCATTAAGGTTTCGAGGCAACTCGAACCTTCAGCTCCCTCCACAGATTTTCTGGCTAGGCCACTCCAGGACCTTAATGTGCTTCTTCTTGAGCCACTCCTTTGTTGCCTTGGCCGTGTGTTTTGAATCATTGTCATGCTGGAATACCCATCCACGACCCATTATCAATGCCCTGGCTGAGGGAAGGAGGTTCTCACCCAAGATTTGACGGTACATGGCCCCGTCCATCGTCCCTTTGATGCGGTGAAGTTGTCCTGTCCCCTTAGCAGAAAAACACCCCCAAAGCATAATGTTTCCACCTCCATGTTTGACAGTGGGGATGGTGTTCTTGGGGTCATAGGCAGCATTCCTCCTCCTCCAAACACGGCGAGTTGAGTTGATGCCAAAGAGCTCCATTTTGGTCTCATCTGACCACAACACTTTCACCCAGTTGTCTTCTGAATCATTCAGATGTTCATTGGCAAACTTCAGACGGGCATGTATATGTGCTTTCTTGAGAAGGGGACCTTATGGCGCTGCAGGATTTCAGTCCTTCACGGCGTAGTGTGTTACCAATTGTTCTCTTGGTGACTATGGTCCCAGCTGCCTTGAGATCATTGACAAGATCCTCCCGTGTAGTTCTGGGCTGATTCCTCACCGTTCTCATGATCATTGCAACTCCACGAGGTGAGATCTTGCATGGAGCCCCAGGCCGAGGGAGATTGACAGTTCTTTTGTGTTTCTTCCTTTGCGAATAATCGCACCAACTGTTGTCACCTTCTCACCAAGCTGCTTGGCGATGGTCTTGTAGCCCATTCCAGCCTTGTGTAGGTCTACAATCTTGTCCCTGACATCCTTGGAGAGCTCTTTGGTCTTGGCCATGGTGGAGAGTTTGGAATCTGATTGATTGATTGCTTCTGTGGACAGGTGTCTTTTATACAGGTAACAAACTGAGATTAGGAGCACTCCTTTAAGAGTGTGCTCCTAATCTCAGTTTGTTACCTGTATAAAAGACACCTGGGAGCAAGAAATCTTTCTGATTGAGAGGGGGTCAAATACTTATTTCCCTCATTAAAATGCAAATCAATTTATAACATTTTTCACATGCGTTTTTCTGGATTTTTTTTTTGTTATTCTGTCTCTCACTGTTCAAATAAACCTACCATTAAAATTATAGACTGATAATTTCTTTGTCAGTGGGCAAACGTACAAAATAAACAGGGGATCAAATACTTTTTTCCCCCACTGTATGTATTCCTTAATGCAGGTATGTACACTACACGACAGTGTGCCTGTTGACAGAGATGATAAGAGCTCAGATGGTCCATTTATGGTGTATTTGTCTGTCCGTCTCTCCTCAGTATCCAGTTAGTGCACCACAGCTCCATCCAGAAGTCGACCAAGGAGCTGCGGAGCATGTCTAAGAACAGGGAGATCTCCTGGCCCCTCTCCACCCTGCCTGTCTTCAGCCAAAGTGGGGAGGTGGTGCCCCCCATACACCCAGACAACTACGAGACAACCAGCATGCCCCTGATGCAGACACAGACGTGAGTCCTGGCTGAGTGGCTAGAGTTTACAAACACACACATGCAGGGACATAACCACATAGAAGAACAGATGCACACAATCTCTTTCCTCTTGGAACCATCTCTCTCTCTCTCTCTCTCTCTCTCTCTCTCTCTCTCTCTCTCTCTCTCTCTTATGGCAGGCAGCAATGTAGTGCGCTGCCAACCCACATCTCTCTGCGTCCTCCCCCAACAGGACAGGCAGCCTATTATCATAGAGAGGTCTTTGAAATGACACTCTAATTGTTTTATATTTTGTCAGGAAATGCAGCTCTGTCTCAGGTTCTGCTGTGGTGCAGTGGTTGCACAGCCTTTCCTCTACAGGGAGCCAGGTTTTCCTGTGTTTACCCTTCTCAATGGCAAGGCTGTGCTCACTGAGCCTGTATTTTGTCAAGGTTTTGGTTTCTAAGGTTTCTAAGGTTTTGATCAGTAACCATGGTCAAATAGTTTGCCACGGTGTACTGTCGATTTTTTTATTTTATTTTACTAGGCAAGTCAGTTAAGAACAAATTATTGTTTTCAATGACGGCTTAGGAACAGTGGGTTAACTGCCTTGTTCAGGGGCAGAATGACAGATCTTTACCTTGTCAGCTCGGGGATTCGATCTTGCAACCTTTCGGTTACTAGTAGGCTACCTGCCACCGATTTAGGGCCAGATAACACTGCATTTTGCTTTGTGCTTGTGTTTCCCAATAAGTAATGTAAGTAATGTAGTTTTGTTTTGACTGTGTTGTAATTTGTTTTGATCAAAGTCACCATTATTAGTCAGTTGTACAACCAAATGCCTTCAACCGAAATGTGTCTTCCGCATTTAACCCAACCCCTCTGATCTGATTGATTGGATGTTCTGGTCCTGAGGCTTCAGTGTGTTAGTAGAACAGGTTTGTGAACTCAGCCCCAGGACCAGCTGGATGAGGGGACTCTTTTCTTTGCTCAGCTCTTGGTATTGCAGGGCTTGGTAATGATATGAGAGGGGTCACTGTTTTTTAGATTTTTCCAAAACTTAATTGCTATTTTTTTTGTTTTTACTATTAGTGGATTGTAGCTTTCCTCAGGACATGTAGGAGAATCTTACAGAACTCTGCATGTAGTGTTTCAATGGGGTGATTGTCCCATTTGGTGAAATCTTGTTTTACAAGTGGACCCCACACCTCACTGCCATACAGTGCAATTGGTTCAATGACACATTCAATTAGTTTTAGCCAAATTTTAATAGGCATTTCAATTTGAATTTGTTTTTTAATGGTGTAGAATGCCCTGTGTGTTTTCTCTCTCAGTTCATTCACTGCCTCATTAAGGTGTCCAGTTGAGCTTATTTTTAAACCTAAGTAATTGTAGTGTCTGCCGTACTCTACATATTTTGTACCAATTGAGAACTTTGGTCTAATTCTCTGAGATCTGGATCTCTCTCTCTCTTTCTTGCTCTCTCTCTCCCTTTCCCTTTCCCTCTCTCTGTCTCTCTCTCTTTCTCTCACACACACAAAATGTTGTCCTTATACAGTTTGTACTAAGCAAAAACAAGAGTGAGACTTTTGTCAAACTGGTCTAGACTCTAGACAATGCTATACAATGTTTAATGCTCTAATAATCAGATGTTCTCTAATTTCAGAAACCTGCAGAACCAGATTCAGATACCACAGCAACAGCCTTCAGGTTAGTATTGACTCCTGCTTCAGTACGATTCTTTTATTATCTCATGAACCAATGAAAATGATACGGTAAAAGAGCTCGTTAGCGGCTCTAGATTATTATCGACTATGACCCCATCCCTGAAATCTGCCATTACCTGATTTCACATATTCTTGTGCTGTAACTTTTATTGAGACAATGTCAGTAAGGTAAGATTCAAAATATTCATAAAATTATTTTTTACAGTTGTTTCAAATACCCCCAAGTTAACTAAAATAGAGAATCAAATAGCTTGATGGTCCATGTTAATAGTATCTTAAATATGTGTGAATCCATTTGATATGATGTAATAGGCCTATGAATCAGATCAACGAAACACACTGAACAGAAATATAAATGCAATTGTGATGAGTTAAAACTTATGGGGGTATTTCTGATCTGAGAGTCTGCATAGATATTGCAGTAATGATTTTCCTCTCTGTTGAAGTTGAACAGGAAGTAGGTCCTCATTTCCCTAAGGAGATGTAGAAAGTTGTATTATAAACAATGTGTGTCCTTGGGTTGTCTGATGTCAGAATAGTCTTTATAGCCTACTTTTGCTCTTTTCCAAACTATACTGAACAAAAATATAAACTCATAGTGTTGGTCACATGTTTCATGAGCTGAAATAAAAGATCCCATAAATGTTCTATATGCACAAAAAACGTATTTCTCACATTTTCTACCACAAGCCGCCTCCAACGTCATTTAGAGAAATTGGCAGTACGTACAACCGGCCTCACAACAGCAGACCTTGTGTAACCACGCCAGCCCAGGACCTCCACATCCGGCTTCTTCACCTGCTGGATGGTCTGAGACCGGCCACCCGACAGCTAATGAAACAAACTGTCAGAAACGGTCACAGGGAAGCTCATCTGCATGCTCGTCGTCCTCACAAGGGTCTTGACCTGACTGCAGTTCAGCTTCGTAACTGACTTCAGTGGGAAAATGCTCACCTTGGATGGCCACTGGCACCAAGTGGCCATCCCGGTTTCAACTAAAGTGGGGCAGTTTGGCATTGTGTGGGCGAGCGGTTTGCTGATGTCAGCGTTGTGAACAGAGTGCCCAATGGTGGCGGTGGGGTTATGGTATGGGCAGGGAGGCATAAGCTATGGACAACAAACACAATTGCATTTTATTGGTGGCAATTTGAATGCACAGAGATACTGTGACAAGATCCTGAGGCCCATTGCCGTGCCGCTCATCCACCGCCATCACCTCATGTTTCAGCATGATAATGCACGGCCCTGCAAGGATCTGTACACAATTCCTGGAAGTTGAAAATGCCCCAGTCCTTCCATGGCCTGCATACTCACCAGATTCTCACCACTCATTGAGCATGTTTGGGATGCTCTGGATCGACATGTACGACAGCGTGTTCCAGTTCCTGCTAATATCCAGCAACTTTGCACAGCCATTGAAGAGGAGTGGGACAACATTCCACAGGCCATAATCAACAGCCTGATCAACTCTATGTGAAGGAGATGTGTCGTGCTGCATGAGGCAAATGGTGGTCACACCAGATACTGACTGGTTTACTGATCCATGCCCGTCATGTGAAATCCACAGATTAGGGCCTAATTTATTTATTTCAATTGACTGATTTCCTTATATGAACTGTAACTCATTAAAATCTTTGAAATTGTTGCATGTTGCATTTATATTTTTGTTTATTCTTTACCCCACCTACACTTCTGTAGTGACTGTGTCTAACTAGACTTTAGCTCCTCCTTGTGTGCATGTCAATTAACTGCAAGAGAGCCTTCTGCTCAGTCGAACTCACTGCTCTGTCTGTTCATTTTACTGCTAACAAAGGAGATAGAGATAATTATTGTATGTCGACATTTCGAAGACTGGAGGTAAGTATACTGGTCTGCTTTTGCTTCAATGTATAATTTTATCATTGCCAACAATAGGACAGACTATTTTACTTTGCACTTAATATGACATTAGTAAACAAGTTGAGAATGCGCAGCGCTCGCTCACCATAATTTTTTTTTATTTAAACAACTATTAAAAGCTTGATGTTAAACATTTTATTTAAACAACTATTAAAAGCTTGATGTTAAACATTTTATTTAAACAACTATTAAAAGCTTGGCCTTCATCAATGGCTGAAACGTCAAGCTTTTAATAATTGTTTAAATAAAATAAAAGGTTATTAATGTCGAGCGAGCATTGCCCCTTTTCCTTTTCAATGATGATCACATTTTTTGGTTGCACCTGGACTTTTGTTGGTTGAGTGCCCTCCACTTCTTTCCACAGTAGTAAAGTAGTTCAAATGTAGTTACCATATTCCCATTGTTAAAATATTCAGTCTCAGAACCTGTAAACAAATCGATATTTCGATTAGATCACAATAAATAATATGATGCAATATGTTTGAATAAGGTATTTTATTCTCCATTCTAGGTAAATGGTATTCCTGAGGAGAGGAAAGTGGCTGAAGCACTGAACTTGTGACGAGAGAGAAGCCCAAGAGACAGTGGTGGAGCTACTTTCTGTCTGTCCATGTCCTTTTAAGCCAAGTGTTTTTCTATGTCTACATCCTAAATAGAGTACCACAGTATGAGTCATAATAGACATCAAACCTAGCGGTCAAACAGGGAAAAGGTTCCAATCGTTTTTCCACCATTCATTTTTCCCATAGGGGATTTTAAAAACACTTATAATAAGGGCTTATGGGCTGTGTTTCGTGTATGCTTACCCTAGTGTGCCGTTTTGATAACCGTGTAAATCTCTCTAGGACAAGGTGACTTTTATCAATTTATTTGCTTGGATTAATCCCCCCCAAAATGAAATGCTAATTAGCTGCTTATGTGGCTATCATAAAGAACTACAAATGCCATGATCTGGAAGAGAATGCCGAATTGAGGCAAAGGTAAGAATCTCTGGATTAACTATCTAATGTTAGCTAAATGTAGTAATGAATAAATTGGCTAAATTTATTTAAATGGACAATTCTGTGAACTGTCTTGTGGAAGTTTAACATTAAAACAATACTTGTTAGCAAAGGTGTCAGCGAGAGATGACATGCAGGAGCTTGCAGGGATTTGTAGTTTTGTATGATGTCTACTTTGATGTAAATTAGCATTTTCGAATTTGAGAGTAGAGACGAATATATTGATAAAAGTCACCTTGTCCTAGAGAGATTTACATGGTTATCAAAACGTTACACCAGGGTAAGCCTACATGAAACAGTTCTTATTTTAAGTGTTTTGAAAATCCCATCTGGGAAAAATGAATGGTAGCAAAAGGATTGGAACCATCACCCTGTTTGACCGCTAGGTTTTATGGGTATTTTGACACCTCCGTTGTGGGGCTCTATAGCACCCTATTTCCTATATAGTGCACAACTTCTGACCAGGGCCCATAGAGACACTACGTCTGTCCCAATCTGCATGCCCCAGCAGTGTGTTCATATTCAACGCTAGTGTCCCGTCAGTGTGCTCTTTATGTACGTGAGCGAGTGGTGCAGAGTACAGATAAACTCATGATAAGTGCACTTAGTATGAGAGCAAGCTGTTTAAGTGCAATACAGTTTTACCTGTTCCAATTCAATTACACTCTTAACTGTGTGCTCTTATTTAATGCACACGGTCACCACAATCCTAAACAGCTGCATTTATCAGTAGTCGACTGTGTGTGTGTGTACCAGCCTGATCATGAATAACAAATGCTACATTCATAGGATATTTTTGAATATTTTGTGCATATGTTCTTGAAATATGCCATTAACAATATCATGTTAGTATTTTTACTTTCCTTGCACAATGCTCATCTTTAGAGGGAAACGGAGATGGACAGAGACGCTCATCAAGTCTGATCATATGTGTAAATGCTCATTTTCTGCACATAACAGTAAAAAGACATTTGGTTTAAATTTGATGTCAATTGTGTTCAACGGCTGCAGCTGCAGCACCAGGCCACCAGCACACGTATTATAGTGATCTGTTCAGCCCATCTGTGGAAGGTCAGAAGGGCCCACTGGCTCTCTCCGGGTCATTTCTTTTCAGGGGTTGGATCAGCTTTAATATTGCAGATTGGAAATGATGGACGCAACAACCTATCACCCAGATTTCTTTTTTTATACACACTTTTTAAAAATATACCTTTATTATTCCCTGCAAACCCTACCATCCCTCCCCAAATTGGAGTAAACTAATAAACAATAACACTTAGGCTTCTACCTTCAGTTTATACATACTATACACATTTTACAGAAGTTATATATTGTTTGTTTTTAGTCCTGGCCTTCCTCCATTTCTGATGTCCATCCCGTTTGGTTATATACATATACATTTTACAGACCCCGTATGTTTTACATTGGTTATCTTATTAGTCCCACCCTTCAGCTCCATTCAACCCCTCCCATCTAGCTGAAAACACCATCCATTTTGGATTTCTATTTACCATATATTTTTCAACTGTGCTGTGATGCTTCACTAAAGTACTGAACCTTTCTATTCTCATAGCTTTAAAAGATTGTAAATTAAAGAAAATGTTTGGCTAAAATTATTATTGATCGATTGACTATGACTTTTCAAATCACCCAGTAATGCTATCTGCAGCGTTAGTTCTAGGTAAATGTTGCAATTCTTCAGCCATTCCTGGACCGGTGACCAAAAACGAGCTACAGATGGACAGTACCAAAATAAGTGATCTAATGACTGCCTCCTCGCAGCTGGGAAGATCCAGGACGAGGATTAATCTGTGTCCGGGAAACTGGCCCTCACTGTTTTGACAAGGAAGGGACAAAGAAGTCAGACAAGATTTTAAGGAAGGTTTGCATTATTGACAATGTAGAATAAAAAAGCATCTATAAATAAAATGGGTACAATTCACATTAAGATGTCACAAAATAATAAAAATGTACATAAAATCTATTGAGGCTCTGGGGTAAACCTAGTTGTTGCTTCTTTCAATTTGAATAAACCAATTGAAAAAGATACATCCCCCAATAGTGAATAACATACTGAAAATCAAAATGTTTCTCAGATGGAAAAACAGGTTGACACAAAATTCTGTATAATTGCCATTCATTTAGTCGGACCCTTTTACCTCAATCCTTGATCAATAAATCAATTCATCAAAATGTGTAATGTTTACAAGCAAATAGGTGACACACCGTATGTCCCTATGGACCCTGTTCAAAAGTAGTGTATTACATGGAGAATAGGGTGCCATTTGGGACAAACGATAGAGACTTCTGAATAACCCCTAGTGCCAAGACCCGTCAGACCAAGCGATGGTATTGAATTAATTTGATTGAGAAGCTAGGATGAACCTGTAGTAAATCAACAGTGTACACCCATGTCCATTAACCTTCAATGGCACAGAACATTTACATATAAAAAACCCACTAATTTGCAGTTAATGTACACACAATATTTCCAAAGTTGCCTTAACATCTAGCTTTAAGCAGTTGATTTACACATTTAAGGGGTGTCCAATAATGGCCACTATAACCAATGGCTCAAAAATTGTATCAAAATGATTCAAGCGATTCAGTGTTTACTTAAATCTGTACAATTTGGGCTGTTGTGTTTAGGCGACAGTACCTCCAAGGTGAGGTACAAAATGGATTAAGTAGCAGATATACTAAAATCTCTGTCTACTATTCCATTTCAAAGAAACCTAACATTCCTGTGTATAAACTTAGCTAACATAGCAGAATTTGAAAATACATGCAAAGAACTGTTGGCTGAAAGAAGGCTTAACTGTTGGTGTATATTGTCCATCTGTAGGTACATGACAAGCTCAACATGAAGTACTGCTTTTTTATTCTAGAGCAACACTTTCCATTCACTCAACTTCTTTTAAATACCTAATCGAGGATCACGACGCGTCAGATTTCAATGCAAACGTGGCACTGATGCCGTAGGCAACTGACAAGAGAAAACAGTAGCGAGTAGAAGGCATTCAGTCAGGTGCAGAATTCATCCATCTGTTCACTCATCCATTAGCAGTGGCCTGGCTACAGTGGTAGCTACTGATGCACATGAAAGTAGGCTTTGTCAGAAGTTCTACCATGGTACAGTAGATGCAGGGGAACTGACAAAAATAAAGGAAACACCAACAGTGTTTTAATAGGGCGTTGGGTCACAATGAGCCGCCAGAACAGGTTCAATGCAACTTGGCATAGATTCTACAAGCGTCTTGAACTCTATTGGAGGGACGTGACACCATTCTTCCACGAGCAATTCCATAATTTGGTGTTTTGTTGATGGTGGTGGAAAACGCTGTCTCATTTGTATCCATCACTTACTCAAGTGTTTCCTTTATTTTGTCAGTTATCTGTATGTACAAAGCAGTGCCTGTTCTATTGTAGCTCTGAGAAGCCTGGTTTGAGAGAACGAGCAGCACAGAAAGAACATCCTACACCTCTCCTTTAACATACCAGGAGAAGTTGGTGAAACAACAAACTACACAGACGCAAACGTGCACGAACGCAGACAAGTGGTTGTGCCAGACCCAGAATGCTACAACATTCTGCAAGAAAAGTGCATCTTCTGTCTGGCATGGCTGGTCTTTCAGGTGGTGATAAAACCAAACAATACTTCATTCACAAAAAGTAGTCAGACTGAATATTAAATGAAAAACTAAAACCCTGTAAAATAAGCTTAATTTAAATAAATGTAATACTGTACATAAAACAGATTTCAGAGCTAGGTGACCACGACCTCTCACCTTTCAGCACAAGTTTCTTTCCATCCTAAATGCTACACTACTAGTGCACTACATAGGGAATAGGGTGCCATTTGGGAAGCAATACAAATCCGTTGTTTTTCTACGCACTCTTCACTGTTACCACCATCTGAGAGCGAGAGCTCTGCTTTCATTGAAAAGTCCATCCAAGATTTAGCTGCTTTAGACCAACAGCTGTGAGTGTGATTAACCTAGAGGAATGGAGCGAGAGAGAGAACAGGGAGGGGGGCATGGTTTGGCTAAGAAGGGTGGGGCAAATGCTGCACGGACCACACAGCTAGCATGAGGATCTTTAAGCTAGTTTAAAATCCACACATCATCGAACCCACCACCACCCAACCCCCGCCTTACCCTTCTTCTATTGTAAACGTCTGTAGTAAAGGAGTCAGAACCTTAATCCGTGCTGCTCCGTGGGATGTCGCCCCACGTTGGGACCTCGTCCTCTTCATTGTTTAACTTTCACCCCAGTACTCAGAGCAGTCAAGAGACAGACAGCAGAGACATATCCTTGTCCTCAACTTGACCTGTCCGTTCACCCCCGTCATACTAATTGAGGCACGACGTATGGAATGAAACGGGACGTCCCTCAATCTTTCAGACCAGTTTATTCCGCTTGGTACCAAATGAGTGAATACAACCCTGGGGACAAGGAAGACTAACAAGTCAGTCAGTCTCAGTCTAGAAATCAGTCTACCGCTCCCCCACTGTGGTACCCACTCATTGGCCTCCTCCCTGGGTCCCTTCAGCGCCCCCTGGACACCAGCAGTAGGCCCAGGGTGAAGACTCCGGCGACCAGCAACCTCCTGAGTAGGGCGCCCCGGTCCTTGGGGATGGCCACCTGGGCCAGGTCGTTAGTGATCACGGAGATCTCATGGGCCACGCACACAAAGATGAAGGTGCTGATGATGATGTTGAGCGAGGGGTTGCCTGGGATCAGCACCAGGATGCCCTTGGTGTCCGCCGCCAGCCAGATGTGGTACTGGCAGATGAACAGCTGGGGGACGGAGAGAGAGTGGGAGGGGGTGAGGGTGTTTGGGTACAGAACATGACATGAGGTCAACGCAATAAACAAGTTCACAAGTATCATACAGAAATTCAGCTGACACACAATGAGTGCAGCATCCCTGCCAGCAGAGTCCATCTTACCTCTAAGGAGATCTTCCCGAACCACGCAAAGAATGAGCTGTATAAAGAGCGGGAGTAACCAGGAATGTTCCTGATTAAGATGAAGGCTAGGATCTGAGAGGAGGAGGAAGAAAGACATTCCAGCCAATCAGCACATGGACCAACTGTATCGGGGCTTTAAGCACATCCCAATACTAACGGGGGCTGGAACAAATTATGATCCAATATGTAAAACATGGGAACGTCAGCTCTGTTTCACTTTGGAGCAGCAAAACAGTGAGTGGACATTACTGTTTTTATTTGTCTAAAGATGAAGTGTAGACATGGCACCTTGTGTATTCTTCTTTGTCTGGGCTACAGTAGCATACACCCATCCTGTTATTGTAGAAGGCAACTCCCTTGTCATTTTGGGCTAGGTATATCATAGCCTAAGAGGGGATACTTATGGAAGATAAATGCTAGTTTCAACAAAACCCTCTAGGCCACAGGTATCATTATTTAGCCTACCCAAAGGTTAGTCTACCCAAAGGTGTCGTTTTCTCTAGTTATTGTTTAACGGCGCTTTAGCAAAGTCAACATTGGTAAAATCCATGTCTGTGTCAATTGCAGTATGTTTTGTAGAAGGTGTGCATAAAGTGTTTAAAGATGTTCACCAACTCCTTAGCTTAGGGCTAACTACTTATAACGAACAAATAACGAAAATTGAATCAGTGTATGGCAAAACTACTGTGAGCATGGCTTTGTCTGAGACCAATGGTAAGCAAGGTCTGACCTCCTACTGTATTTACCTGGAGCCCTGAGATGTAGGGATGCAGCTCGTTGCACTCGGTCTTGTTTTTACAGCTGCTGGCCCATATGGAGTAGGTCTGGAACAGATGAAACATGGAGTGGTTAGGAAAGGAGTGGTGTTCAAGGAGCACAACGTAAATCAGGTAAGCGATATCTTCCATCTGAGATTTATTTGACCTCAGAGTGTGAATGTTAATGAGGGTAACTTTATGAGAACAGGTGATTGATATATTCACCTAACTGGTTTAAAGGAATACTATACTCCATTTACGCAAAATCTTTTACATTTAATTAAAATCACAGTTTCCTCTCTTTACTGAAAGTGTTCCATCTTGAAAAATGTACTGCTGACATACACAATGATTTAGGGATTGTATTAAAGGTGGACTAATAAACAAAATCCTAAAAGATAGTTTGAGCGTATTATTTCTTTAGGAATGGTTAAATACACCAAAAGTTGTTCTCGTTTACCATGAATGAGACCACGGAGATGAGGAGTAGAATGTTGGAGATCCTGGTGGAGAAGAGAGGCTCTCCTTTCTCCTCGGAGAGGCCCTGGTACTTCTGTAGTACCAGGTAGACAAAGGCAAACAGCATGCCATGGATAATGGCCTGAAAGACAAAGTCAAAACACACACATTCAATTACTAATATAATAATAACAACATTTAGCAGATGCTTTTATGCAAAACAATTTAGTGCTGCGTGCATACATTTTTGTAGGGGTGGCCCCAGTGGGAATCGGACACACAAAGTATTGACGTTGCAAGTGCCCTGCTCTACTACCTGAGCCACACCGGACCACTTAGTCTACTGTCCAACCCACAGAACGATCTTCAACATGAAAAATCGACCAACAGATTCATCTAGTTGAGAGGTTTTTGGCACAACTCACTAAAGAGAGATGTGATATTTTGATACCTTAATATGAAAATATAATACAATAGAGCAACTCAAAGGCTGCGTTTAGACAGGCAGACCAATTCTGATATTTTTTTTCACTAATTTCTCAGTTGACCAATCATGTCATATCTTTCCACATCTTTTTCAGAGCGGATCCGATTGGTCAAAATTGGGCCGCCTGTCTAAACACAGCCTAAGAGTGTCACAACACGTTCAAATGTTTACTTACAAATCGATCCAGCTTCCACCTAAACCACCACTCATGAATGCCTCCGTTCAGCTCAAAGAGCTTGGAGATGGGCCATACTGAGAAAATGTTCTCAAACAACCCCTTGAATAGAGAGAGAGTAAGTTAGTTACAAACACCCACTGATTTAGGATCAGTTTTGAATTTTAGACTAAATCTGAATTAGATTACATGATTAAGTACAACACTCCTACTCTGAGACACTTTATGAAATGACCTATAGCAGTTGATTTTTTTAATTTAATTTGAAATATTAAGAGAATGTCTCTAAATGAGTGAACAAACCAGATGATGAACTCACCTGTGAATAAGCAAAGAAGCAGATGAACAGGAGTAGCCCAAGTAGCTTTACTAGAATCCCAACGTGCCACATCCCACTACCTGTAAAAAGACAAATTACTAAACTCACTGTGCTGGACGGTGTTTCTTCACAAATCAACACTAGTATTTTTGTTTATTTTAAGAGGGAAACAGAGACAAATGTGCATACACCCCCCCTGTCCACCTAGCCGTGCTGCTTAACCAGTTTCAACTGTTCTGCCTGTTTTATTAATATTTTAAAATCTTGTCTATGTTCTGTTATAATCTGCACCTGGCACAGCCAGAAGAGGACTGGCCACCCCTCACAGCCTGGTTCCTCTCTATGTTTCTTCCTAGGTTCTGGCCTTTCTAGGGAGTTTTTCCTAACCACCGTGCTTTTACACCTGCATTGCTTGCTGTTTGGGGTTTTAGGCTGGGTTTCTGTACAGCACTCTGTGACATCAGCTGATGTAAGAAGGGCTTTATAAATAAATGTGATGATACAATGGCTAACCCATACTGACCGTTGGCTTTCTTCTGCAGTATCTGGGGCCACATGGCCATGGTGGCGTAGATGACGACGAACCAGAAGGTGACCAGGGGCACAAAGTAGTAGAACTGGTACGGCCGGTCCATCACTAGACACAGCACCACCACCAGGAAGTTGAGACGGAACAGGACCTGTGGAGAGACAGGAGTAGGTTGAAGTTGCTCCTAAACGCTGACCTTGGGTCAGTTTAGCATTTCCCCGCACTAATTGTTAAAGTTAGGATTGGGGGAAGGGAGGATTATCCTAGATCTGTACCTAGGGGAAACTTCAACCCAGAGTGGACAGACACAGGAAGTGGTCACATTTAAGCAATAAGGCATGAGAACCCGGGAATTATCGTGTAAATAACTCCTAACTAAGTGCATTTACTGTTTGAAGCCAAGGGACGGGAAAGAGCCTCTAGGAGGGAGTTCTCGATAAGACACAGGTCCGAGGGCCTTATCGCTTTAATAAAAATGGTTGCAACAGTTTTTATTAAAAACATTATGCTGAGTAAATTTGTTTTATTTCATCCTTCCTTACAAAATAGTCTTGAGCAAAAGCCAGTTGTTAGTTAGAAGATTCTGAAGTTGCTAACCAAATGGGTCGGTAGTTAATTCTACACATTCTATTTGCAATGGTTGCTATGCTAAACAAATCTTTGGGATGTAGCTACGAAAATTAGCTACTTCTCCTTTGCGTGCTAGTCAATTAAAGCTAATACACAATCGCATCAAGCAGCTGAAATGACAGCCAATGGTGTACTTTCATTTGTTTACCTTTGCTCCTATTGCCATTTATTTGGATGCATACACATTATCATGATGTAGTGCTATACATCCCTGCTATTAACCAATCAACATCCAGGATCCAGACAACCCGTTTCATAATTAAGCAATAAGGCTTGAGGGGGTGTGGTATATTGGCAATATACCATGGCTAAGGCTGTTCTTAGGCACGACGCAACGCCTGGATACAGCCCTTAGCCGTGGCATATTGGCCATATACCACAATCCCCCAAGGTGCCTTATTGCTAATATAAACTAATATAAATATACCAACGTAATTAGAAGAGTAAAAATAAATGGTTTTGTCATCTCCGTGGTATTCGGTCTGATATACCACACCTTTCAGCCAAATCAGCATTTAGGGCTCAAACCACCCAGTTTATAATTGAAGATAACACAGAGGGTGACTTGAGGTAAGGAACACATATTGGAGGGCCCAACCAAAGTAAAACCTGTGTGAGGTAAGCTTGGGCCAGATGGAATCTTTCTTATCAAGGGTTTCCTTATCAAGATGTGATCAACACAGTTGAGGCTAAATATCCACGTTTCGGTATTTGATTCAAAGTGAATTGTTCTATGGCACTACATGTCAGCACGTGTTCATTTGATGTTCAGTTTTGTCCCTTAGAATAGGTGTAGCAGCTGGAACCACTACTTATTAACTCTAATAAAACCCAATCATTGCCTATGGTTACCTGGCACACTCTGTATAATCCAAAGTCCCCTTTGAGCCAGAAGAAGCAGAAGTGTCCGTATCCTGTCTGGAAGAGGTAGGCTGCCACCAGGACACGGATATGCATGTACACGGGGATGAACTGGGAAGGAAGGTTGACTTAAAACCCACACCCCTTCACTTGTCACACATAGCAGTAAAACATGGATTTATAATATTGTAATTTAGTTTATATTCAAAGCAATAAATAAAAGACAATGAATGGTGAAACTCACAACGCTGGCTCCAGATATGTGGTAGATGAGAATGACCAGCTGCATCCAGCCCTTCCACTCGTCAGTCTGCTCTCTGTTCAGCAGCTTGGTCTGCGTGGGAAACAGAAAGATCCCTGAGATTGTGCCTTCTCTCAGATCAGACATGGACGACTGAGCTTAGCTGTCAACAACTTTAAATCCTTTAAAGTAGAAAGATCTCTGAATTCATGTAGGCCTATGCTTTCACACACCAACAACAAAAAAACTCCCAAAAACACTTTCAACCCAACTCCCTTAAACATTCAATCCCAAACCCTCTCACCTCCTTGCTGTTCTCGCTGTAGAAGATCCCCAGGACAAACATATAGATGAGGGGGATGAAGAAGGTGGAGTGGGTGTAGAACTTCTGCTCCTTCATAAAGACGTTGGCCCGGTCACACAGGTAGAAGTAGACCATGATGAGGCCCATCTTACACAGGGCCTGGAACGGAGCCTTGTGGTTGAGTGGAGACGCTGCCGTGGCCAGCTTTTTCTCTTCGCCGCTCTCCATGTCGGGGGGCGTGGGCCGGGACTTCCAGTGCCTGTTAAATGTTTACATGACACTTAGCAAAATGCTTTTATCCGAAGCGACTTACAGTACAGTGAATCTTTATGTATATAATGAAGTCACATTGAGATCCAGGTCTCTTTTACAAGTGAGCTCTGAACACACAAAATAGTCCAGGTACATGTATCAGTATGTGGCCCCAGTGGGAATCGAAGCAACCACCTTTGTGTTGCTAGCGCTACGCTCAAACGGACTGAGCCACAGGGGAGCGAGGACTTCAGAGGGTGGGAGGAGCTATAGGAGGACGGGCTCATTGTAAAGGTTGGAATGTAATTAATGGAACGTATCAAACATATGGAAATCACGTTTGACTCCGTTCCATTTCAGCCATTACAATGAGTATATCCTCTTATAGATCCTCCCACCAGTGTACCTGTTGTGCCCCAGAGCATGGAGCACCAGGAAGACCAGGGCTGAGCCTAGGAAGATGCAGGCCATCAGTTTCTGGAGGAGGCTGGGGGCCGGCAAGGACTGGCAGCAGGAGCCGTCGATGGGCCTCAGGACATTGTTGCACACAGCGTTCATCAGGACCATGGCAGCCTGGTGGAGGGTAGAGGGGCATTATAGAGCGCCAGACTCTACTATAAGCTGCCTCTGTTGTTTTAGAGAATTTGACAATACGTCCAACCGGCCTCACAACCACAGACCACGTGTAACCACGCTTGCCTAGGCCCTCCACATCCGGCTTCACCTGCGGGATCATCTGAGAAGGGGTGGGAGGGGTGCAGAGGAGAATTTTTGTCTGTAATAAAGCCCTTTTGTGGGGAAAAACTCATTCTGATTGGCTGGGCCTGGCTCACTAATGGGTGAGCCTGGCTCCCAGTGGGTGGGCCTATGCCCTCCAAGGCCCATCCATGGCTGCACCCCTGCCCAGTCATGTGAAATCCAAAGATTAGGGCCTAATGAATTTATTTCAATTGACTGATTTCCTTATATGAACTGTAACTCAGTAAAATCTTTAAAAAATTGTTGGCAGTTTGCATTTATCTTTGTGTTAAGTATACTAACTAGGAAAATACAGGTGCACATGGAGGCTGTCAAATGATGAATGAAAGTTATAAGGGATGGACAGTGTTATTTGACAAGGTGCTGGTTTGGAGAGTCAGAGCCTAATGTTTTTTCAGCATAAAACTGGTTCAAACCATACATCTTTTATTTCTGTTTTCATTTTAGCCTTAAGCCAACTGTTATTTGAATCCCACAGATGCAGGAAGAAGTGCCAGGCCAGACAGCACCTACCACATTCCGGGTGCTCTCGGGAAGGTGCAGGCCGTCAGCTGATTGGGCGATGGTTTCCATGGCAGCCTGGCGCGAGGCGCCCAGGAACCTGACTCTGGCCTTGGTGTTCTTCTTGTTGCTGTTCAGAGTGCTGAGCACCACCTTGTTGTATAGCTCCAGCTGCTCGTTAGTGATCATCTTCCTGTTGTCACTCAAACCCTCCTCATGGACAGGGTCTGGAGGAGAGAGACAGACAGAGAGAGATGCTTAATCAATATCAATTCCTCACTTTCAAAGCACTTAACATAATGTCTCTGATTGACAAGTGAATGAAGAGCAAAGCACAAACCCTGTAAGACCCAGTAGACCTCCCCATCCTCAGCCAGCTGTTCCAGAGGCAAGGAGATGGCTGTGAGGTTGGCCCTGTACTGCTGCAGCGCCTCGCTGCTGCCCCCATGCAACTTGATGGACCACTTTGGGAAAGATAGATTTCAATGATGAAATGAATCTAAACTATGCAGGCTGGTATGTGATAATCAGTGGTATACAGAGAGGAAGACGAACATCCTTCACTCACAGTGTCAGCTCCGATGATGATGACATCTGGTTTTATAGAAGGATCCTACAACACAGTCAAGAAATCCTATTAAATCTTGCAGCGCACTGTTTTCTTTGAAAGACCTTAAATGGCAGTAAACTATTGCTCTATATCTTCTGTTTATGGGAAACCGAAATAGCCGAATGCTCTTCTTAGGGCTCAATTCAATCAAACCTACATACATCAGTATTTATACAGTAGCACTTAAACATACCTATAGTCTTAGACATTGCATACACAGTCAGGGGGAAAAATGCCTTGTTAAAAATCACAAGTTCAATACCATCACACTTGTACAGTATACACTTTCACTTGAGGACAGAAGTTGAGTAAACAAAGATGTGATTCAGATTAGAAATGTTTTATCTTTTGACTGAACTCTGATCTGCTCCTGACAGACCCAGGGGTGTATTCACTAAGAAACAAACAGAAGGAAACGGGCTGAAAAAAATGAGGGACAAACCTAAACCTGTCCAATAAGGAATGCTCATTTTCGCTGCTAAACGTTTTTCAGTGCATAACGCTTTGCTATGTGTGCTCTAATGAATACACCCCAAGTCTGCAGGTTAAATGTCCTTCTCTTTACCTTTCTCCATGATATCAAGCGCTCCTTCAGAGAGTTATTCACTTCTGCATACCACAGGAAGTCCTATCAGAAAAACAGCAAACAGTCGCTCAAATTGGGAAAATCTCCAAAATACAAATATGCCATTTTCCTTGAATTACATGTTTTTAATTTTAAATAGAGAATCTACAGAGTAAAATATAAAAACAAATTGGCTTTTACATCGCTATTGTTGACTGACAGACATATAGAGATAAATAGCTCACCACATTGACTGAAGCGATCCTGTCTTCAAAGAGAATGTTCTCGTGCTGGTGGATAGACATTACAACAGGGGATAAAACAGTCAATATCCCTCTATTTCTCTGTCTAAGATTAGACCATTGCTGTCATGACAGAGTGCAGCAATTACCTATGCCATTTCAGGAATACCATGGATATAAATTGTTTATATGCACTTAGAGCTGAACCCCAACTTAACTCTGACCTTTGAGCAATCATGTACTGATGTCAATGGGAGCCTTGTGGGAAAATGAGTCACAGGCAGAGATATGAAATTAGGATTCAGCCCAAAGCTCACAGATTCATGGTGGGATGAATATAAACAAAAAATATTTTGTGTGTGTGCGCTTTATGCCAGGGGTACTAAGCATACCTTTCTTCCATCCGCTCTTTGTGCAGGATCGATTATTTGGATGTATGAATAGAATAGCTGCCGTATTCTAGAATCACCAACGAAGGCCACTCTTTTCTTAGCAAGGCAAGTCTTTGCTTCACTGTGGGGGTAAAAATAACCTAAT
Source organism: Brachymystax lenok tsinlingensis (assembly GCA_030435695.1). Classification (NCBI taxonomy): domain Eukaryota; kingdom Metazoa; phylum Chordata; class Actinopteri; order Salmoniformes; family Salmonidae; genus Brachymystax; species Brachymystax lenok. The sequence continues at coordinate 28,116,986 of CM059806.1, forward strand.
GAATCACTTGCACATAGTAACAACCGAAATGTGTTTTTTTGCAATTGTGTGGTTGTGGGCGCGGTTAAAGATGCTATCTACATTTTACACATGCACATTATACATTCCCCTCATGGGTGTGACTCACGTATTTTTGTATTTGTGCATCATACAGCCATAGGGCTGCCATACGGTCTCTCCTAGGTACCGCCCACTGGACAGCAGCCACTCACATGTGTCTCCGCCTGAGGGGAAGACAGAGAGAACATCCCAGTTCAAGCCATAACAAAACACACAAAGGGATACATGAAACCTGCTGCCTTTTCACTAGTAATTTTCAAATGCAGCAGTGTGCACAATGCATGGTTCAGCCAAGACAGCATTGCAGCCTGCGGTACAAATTAAATCATTAACATTTTCCATTAAAGCACACCTCCTAGCGTTAACTTGTGTTCTAATTGAATAGACCCATCTGCCAATTCACCAACGCAAAAACTCAGAAGATGACAGGTGGCAAGAGGAGGAGTCAAGAGCATCCGGAGTCAAAGCCAGCCAGACAACAGCAGCTGTTATCATTGTACAAACAGAAAGCCGTGTCCCACACCTTCCATAAACAAAGACCATTGATTGGAAGGCAAGCCATCTTCGAGAGGCAGATTCTTGCCAGTCAGATACAAACAATAACTTATAAAATGTCAAGTTAGGATCATGCCTCCTCTGTGGCAGGATCATTACCATTCATAAGACATAAAGCAATCTATTGTAGATGGGTAGCTTATGATCCCCACTATCAGCCAACAGATTTTAACTTCCTGTAAATAACCATGATAACTAGCATGGTAGCTAATAGCCACGCATGTGCAGTTGGTTAATTAGCTAGCTAGTATGAATTATATAGCTAGCAAGAAATGTGAAAGTTAACCGGCCAGCTAGTTAACGTTAGCTAACGTTGTGCTGACAGACATATTCATTACGGAAACAATTTACTGTTGAAGAACCAAAACGGAAGCAAACAGAATTTCTATTGGACTAATTCAGGTAGGTCCCTCCCAGTTTTGTTTTGTCTGCTTAAGAAACATTTTGCAACAGAATTGACGTAATGAATACGCCCAAGAACTAACGTTAGCTTCTAGCAACCACATTTGATACACACTGAACAAAAATAAAATGCAACAATTTAAAAGATTTTACTGAGTTACAGTTCATATAAGGAAATCAGTCATTTGAAATAAATTATTAGGCCCTAATCTATGGATTTCACATGACAGAGTACAGATATGCATATGTTGGTCACAGATCATAAAACTAAAAAAAGTTGGGACATAGATCAGAAAACCAGTCAGTATCTGGTGTGACCACCATTTGCCTCATGCAGTGTATGAGCAGGCTGTTGATTATGGCCTGTGGAATGTTGTACACTCCTCTTCAACGGCTGTGCAAAATTGCTGGATATTGGTGGGAATTGGAACACAGTCGTACACGTCAATCCAGAGCATCCCAAACATGCTCAATGGGTGACATGTCTGGTGAGTATGCAGGCCATGGAAGAACTGGGACATTTTCAGCTTCCTGGAATTGTGTACATCTCCTTGTATCATCATGCTGAAACATGAGGTGATGGCAGTGGATTAATGGTATGACAATGGGCCTCAGGATCTCATCATGGTATCTCTGTTCATTCAAATCACCATAAATAAAATGCAAGCGTGTTCGTTGTTCATAACCTATGCCTCCTCATACCATAACCTCACCATGGTGCACTCTGTTCACAACGTTGACGTCAGCAAACCGCTCGCCCACACATGCTGCCCGCCATCTGCCCGGTACAGTTGAAACCGGGATTCAACCGTGAAGAACACACTTCTCCAGCGTGCCAGTGGCCATCAAAGGTGAGCGTTTTCCCACTGAAGTTGGTTACAATACCGAACTGCAGCCAGGTCAAGACGACGAGCACCCAGATGAGCTTGCCGGAGACGGTTTCTGAGTTTGTGCAGAAATTCTTTGGTTGTACAAACCCACAGTTTCATCAGCTGTATGGGTGGCTGGTCTCAGATGATTCCGCAGGTGAAGAAGCCAGGTGTGGAGCTCCTGGGCTGGTGTGGTTACACAAGGTTTGCGGATGTGACGCTTTTGTGTTTTGTGACAAAACTGCACATTTTAGAGTGGATTTTTATTATTCCCAGCACAAGGTGCACCTCGTGTTTAATCAGCCTCTTGATATGGATTGTCAGAAATCCAATTCGTGCACAAAATTTGAGATAAGTTAGCTTTTTGTGCATATGGAACATTTCTGGGATGTTTTATTTCAGCTCATGAAAACAACACTTTCCATGATGCGTTTATATTTTTGTTCAGTATAATTAAATCAATGGCTGTATATATGAAGACGTCAATGCACATGACAGGACAGTTACCTAGTTAGTTAACCAGTTATCGTGTGCGGATACAATATGTAAACATTAGTTCGCGACGATGCGATTCCTCTCCGATGCTACGGACTGTATCCAGTATCCACCTGCACTGTTTATTCAGTGCATTCAGGCTACTGCACATTTATTCATATTTCCTTGCAATTGTAAATAACGTGAACAAAAATGGCCAGAGGGAAGGTAACTTTAGTTTACTAGCTAGCTATTTAGCTACAGGTTCCGCTAACACAGAGTTGAGTCTGTCTAGCAAGCTAGTTAGCTAACAATATATCTAGGAGCCAGTCACTTACCTCCATAATACCGAGAAACGGTGTGAAACAAGGTGAGTAGAATGACGGCAGTGACGGATAATAATTTAGCATTTTTAATGCTAAAATATTGATTTATTTCCCGTTTGCCTAGGCTATAGGCCAGGAACACCATCTTGGCTCCTCCATGACAACAAGCAGACAGATGGGAAGCAGCGGAGTGGACGGAGTACAGCGGCGCGTCCACCACTCCGAATCCTGCCACGGTTGTTGCGTGGGGCATGGCTGCTGCGGGCTTCTGCGGTGGTGCTCCTGCAACCGCCTGCATATGCTTTTCATCTTCCATTAATACTGCAAACCTGGTTTAAATCAATCAGTAGTACAATTAGAGGATCCTGAAAACGTATTCTTCAAACTCTTGACAGCTGTTTGAATTGTAGTCACTGTTTGTCAAACTTTCCCGCTCCTTGAACTATATATTGTGGTGACTTTACTTTCTTGATTGCCATGGGTTTTTGATATCAGCTTAAAGACAGTAAAGGGATTGGCTGCATCTGCTATAATAAAGGCAGGACTTGGATAGACTACAAAAAGCATTCATAAAAAAATAAAGCACTCACTTTCTTCCACTGTTAGTCTAGGAAGGCCTTCCAACTGTTTCCATTTAAATGGGCCTAGAACCTATGATAGGAAAATATGTTACAGTAAATCCACAATCTGTGGTCTAGACCAGATATGAGCAACTGGCGTCATACTAACCGCAGGAGCTGTCATAAGATGGATACAGTTAGAATGCCAAAAGTTCCCTGATGTACTGAACACGAGGTATACATGCAGTGGAAACTATTTCCGTGTTTTAATGGCCCATAATGCAATTGTTTAGAAAATGGGCGTGGCTTCACAACGTTTTAATATTTGAAGAAAATATGCAGCTGAAAGATCATGTGGCATCATGTGGCTGTATATACGGCAGAGATGACGGCCATACTGTTGGCCTTGCAGTGCGTGGAGGAAATTAGGATAGAAATAGTAGTTATTTGTTCTGATTCATGTGTAGTGTTAAGGAGTCTCCAGTCCTTTATATCACATAGCAGACAAGACCTGCTTTATCGGGTGGAAAAGTGTCGTGGTAGCTTTTGATAAAGTAGAACATTAATAAAAAGCAGCTGTTGAGAGCTACATCCCATCCCGAGGCGTTCGTGCTGATTGTATTTAGATTGTGACAGCCGGTTAATTGGCATCCCTTGAGAAGGCAAGAACAAGATGTAACGTTATGTCAGGAGAAGTGCAGTATCACCATAATGAGATGTATACTTGGAATACAGAGGAGGAAAAGGGGAGAGAGAGAGGAAGATTGTTAATTTTTTTCAAGCAAAGTACAAGGGAGTTGTACTCCAGTCTAGTAGGTGGCGGTAATGCAACCGTTAAACCTCATCGAAGAAGAACAAGCCGAAGTCCGACGAGAGGAGATACAAATTCATTGCTTTAACTAATTATGACAAATGCTAAGAAATAGTCGAGCAATGTAATAAAGTAATGACTTTTCAAATAAGTTACGTTACATGTTATGTTGGCTGACAATTTGTTAGCTACGCTATCCTTATAGCAGTATGTACTGGTATGTAATGTTAGCTAAGGTAGTTACCTAACGTTAGTTGGCAACTAATACATTGAACTTGCCAGGCAGTATTTGTAATATTAGCTATCTAACTAACTACCCAAAGTTTGACTTGATTATTCACATCATTCTTAACTAAGTGGTTTAGTCGTGCGTTTCAATGGACATTGTTCATTCTGGCTACCTTCTCTGATTTCAGAGCACTGTCGTGCACAATAACTGATGAATATATGAACGCTCAACACCCGTTATATGACCGGTGTCAGTAAACGTATGCAAAAAAAAAAGATTAATTAAATTGTTGCCAGCAGCACAGTTACAGTCACCAACGTTCTGGATAACATGACAACAGCCTAACCAGCTCTGCAAGGGCGAGTAAAATGAGAGGTGAGGTGTTCTCTCATTTGTGTCTGGAATTAGCTAGTCAACGTTAGCCAGTAGCCTTGGGTGCTTGACTGCTGTTGAATGCTCGGATCAACCCTACTCCACTGCCAGAGCGCGCTTCTAAACGCTCCGAGAGCGAAACACTCAATGTATGAACAGACATCTGACAACGCTCTGGTTTTACATATGCCAAGAGCGCAATTCAAACACACCCGACATCTAGCAAGATTTTGCATAGCAACAGCATCAACTTTTGGTAGACAGGCGAAGCTTTAGTACGCTCAACTGAAACGATGCTGTTCGTTTACAGTGTACTAAAATGAACTTACAGTATGTAGTATATACTCATTAAGTATGTAGTATACAGTATGTTAGTGTGGGTATTCGAACACAGCTAGGGTCTCAATTTGCTGTTGAGAGTTATAATTGTCGAATACACAAGGTGCGATTTTCGAAATGTGCATAGGCAGTTATTCTCGTCAGTCACTCAATTAGTCCATGACAGCTAACATTTTTTCGATTTGTAAATCAGCCAGCTGTCTAAACTTGTAGTAATTATGGTCGATCCCCAGAGGGAAACTAGTATAGAGAAGTCAAAGCTGGAAAGTGTTGTGTATAATATATGCACACTTTGTTTCAACTCCGCTGTCTGTATCATGTCTCTAAATGTTGTCTATCACTAGTAGCACCGTATCACCAAGTAACATTATGAGTATGTGCAAATGTACATGGCGAATAAAGGTGATTCTGATTAATTTGCATTACACAAAGTGAAAGGCTATGGTAAAAGGGACATCAATACTATGAAAACGGCACATAGCCTACTTTTTCTTGTATAGCTTGTGTGTGTGTGTGTTGCTCTCTGAATGGGCATTTACTCTTATTTGCGGCCGATTCAAATGTGCTACTGACATGTAGGAAATTTCACATTAGCTATGAATATATAATATGCTCTCAGTTTGATTTAGTTTGCTTTCCTGAAACTCCCACAGAAAATATTGCGCATCTTGAGAAATGGCGGCTGTAGGTAACACGCATACGTACACTCTAAAAAGTAGGGGTTCAACAAGGGTTCTTCTAAAATCCTCAAAGTTCTTCGAAGAACTTTAGGGTTCTTGGCACTGAACATGGCCCTCAAAAGGTTATTCTAAGAACCCCATCGGAGGTGGGGTTAATCGAGGAACCTCCTTAGTTGGTGTTTTTTTTGCAGGAACCTAACTGCCCAACTGAAACGTTTGGATTTGAATTTGAAAGGACAGCAGGTGCAGGCACTTAACTGAAAAATGTAAAGATCTCAATTTAAGGTATCGTTTGTCCCTTATATGATCTACATTGATATTGTTTTGTGATGATACCATCTATCTTTTAATATTTGTGCAAATCTTTCTAGAACAGATACTGGACACAATTCAATAGATATCAATCAACAAAGAGGTAAGAATATGTATGCTATTAGAATATGTTGAAGGCTAGCAGCATTGTGTGCAGATGACTGAACTGCTCACTTGTTTGTCTGTTTCTGCAGGTATACAGACAATGAGGAATACAAAGGTATGTCTATTAGTATGTTATGGAGATCACGTGTTATGGAGATCAAGCCCATAGGCCTCTACATTATGGACAAGGTATGTGTATGAAAACCATTATCAAAACAGTTTTTTTCATTCACATTTACCACAAAAAACGAGATATTAATACTGTTGTGTGCATGTTTTGTTAAATATCTGTATAATTACTATTTTTTGGATTCAAAGACTTCACCCTTCCTACACCTCTGATGAATATAACAGGAAACCTGTTCAATCACCATGCATTGCAAAATCATTCTGGCTATGGATACAGAGAACATCAACACATTAACGTCAACACGCTAGAGGATATACCCATTGGACTTGGGGCTCACATTTCAATTTTTTTTATTCTGCTTTGCCACTAAAATCATAATTAACACTGACAACTAAAATATTGTGTTATTATTATGCATATTATTATTAATAATAATAATTGGGGAGGGGGGTAGTTCAGATATTAACCCCAAAAGGTTCTTCAAAAGGTTATTTGAGGATCTATTAAGAGGGGTTCTATGAGGAACCCTTTTAAAGGGTTCTTTGAAGAACTTATAGGGGTTCCCCCACAGTTTCAATTTGAAGAACCCCTAAAGGATGCTCCAGGAACCTTTTCCTTTTAGAGTGTAGTCACAAATTCGACAGAAATGTAGCCTCTAGTTCTAATTATGGAAGTTTAAGCTACACTCTAAAAATTAGGGGTTCAACAAGGGTTCTTCTAAGATCCACTGAAAATTGCCCTCAAATGGTTATTCTAAGAACCCCATAGGAGGTAGGGTTCATCGAGGAACCTCTTTAGTTGGTGGGGGTTCTTGCAAGAACCTAACTGCCCAACTGAAACGTTTTGATTTTAATTTGAAAGGACAGCAGGTGCAGGCACTTAACTGGTAAATATCTCCTCAACTTTAGGTAAGGTTTGCCCCATATGAGCTAATTGATATTGTTTTATGATGATACCATCTATCTTTTCATATTTGTGCAAATCTTTCTAAAACAGAAAATGGACACAATTCAATGGATATCAATCAACAAAGAGGTAAGAATTGTAGGCTATAACAATATGTTGAAGGCTAGTTGTATAGGGTGCAGATGACTGAACAGACGAGGAAGCATGCAAAGGTATTTCAATTGATATGTTATGTAGATCACATTTACCATCCTCCTTCCTAACCTCGTCAATGAATATCCCATAGGCCTCTACATTATGGACAAGGTATGAAAACCATCATCATAACAGTTTTTTTAATTCACATTTACCACAAAAACCAAGGTATGAATTCTGTTGTGTGCATGTTTTGCTAATCATCTGTATAATTAACATTTTTGGGATTCCCAGACTTCATCCTCCCTACACCTCTGATGAATATAACAGGAAACCTGTTCAATCACCATGCGTTGCAAAATCGTTCTGGCTATGGATACGGAGAACATCAACACATAACATCAACACGCCAGAGGATATACCCATTGGACCTGGGGCTTTGCTGGGAGTTTACCTCATATTTAGATTTGTTTTATTCTGCTTTGCCACTAAAATCATAATAAACACTTGTTATGTGTGTTGTTATTATTATTTATTATTTATTATTATTATTAATAATAATAGGGAAGGGGGGATTCTTCAAAGGTTTTTCGAGGAGCCATTAAAAGAAGAACCCTTTCAAGGGGTTATTTGAAGAACTTATAGGGGTTCCCCCACAGTTTTAATTTGAAGAACCCCTAACCTAAAGGATACTCCAGGAACATTTTTAGAGTGTATGAAGCCTGTAATAATCTTTGATAGCCAATAGTGTTCATGCTGTCGCCATCTCCTGGACGCAGCTTCAGTAGTTTGAAAACCCATTCGATTTTTCTTCAAAGATGAGGAAAAAAATACTAAAACTGAACATAGTACATTGTATTTTTTACTGTCTTTTATTTTTGTTAGTTTTGGAGTCAAAGATTATAGTTTCAGTATAGTTGTAGTTTTTTTTAACGGATTTACATTTTTTTTATTTCTGTTTACTAAATGTTTTTTTTATTGTTTGTTTTCGTTTACTATAATAACATTACTCTAAACCATTATGTGCTTGATACAACAGCAGTACAGGAAGGCCTGCCTCCGACCCGGCCACTAACCTAACCTAGACCTATTTATTGACATCCTTGGGCACAAGGGTTTCAATTTTATTATATCAGTTTTCACCGGTTGTGTTCAGGCTAGGCCTATAAGCACTGTCGATCTGTAACTGATCTGTAAATGACTATGAGAGGAGCACCGATTCTCCCGGGATGCTTTTATCAATCCAATTTCATCAGATCAATGCAGATTAATTAAAACGTATACATTTTTTTGAGTAATCAAACAGATCTATAGACTTACCCTGTTCTGTCACTCGTCTTCTTGGGTATATGGTGAATTGATTTTAGGACTTTAGGATTGTTCTTGACTCATTAACCACTGAGCGGCGCTTTGTCAACATTGCGTAAATTAAACTCGTACACCAGCCGGCTCGCTCTCTGTCTATGCTCCAGCAATTCGAGCCTGCAGGGATGAGGTTACCTAGAAGTCCACTGTGGGAGGAATGTAAACATGCAGATAATCTTGTATAGTGTACATGCAACACTGCTGCATCATTTTAATTGAAGGCTTTGTGACCCAAATATCACAATTCTATTTGAATCCAAAATGTTACTTTATTGATTATGCAAGATGAAATATTAGAAATGTGGATTGTCAGAGGCACTGGATGCATTGAAAAATGTGTTTACAAGCAAAAAAAAATGAATTTAACAAACAATTGTAAACAGGCATCTGTATTCATGTACTTTTAGGCCTATTTGATTCCTAAACTATTGTAAAACGCATAGGTCTTTTGGTTGACAATGGCTTATAGAACATAGGTCATGATGAATAAAAAAAGTTACTTGAATACTGTCAGGGTCTTTGTATTCTCCTCTTGGTTGAAAATGACATATGAAAGGAAAAGTTATGTACTCTAACCAAAAACACAAAACAATCAATCATTCAACGCCAACATAATTTAATGATATTATCATTATAAAACATGAAAGCACTTTAGTCATTGAATGGTGTTTGGGAACATTGGACATGCTTTATTTCAGAACTTTTCACAATTGATTTAAACATCTCACATATACAAAATAGGTACAATAAACTTTGTGGTTTTTTCTTTGAGAGAGAGAGAGAGAGAGAGAGGCGCCTAAAATCCATTAAAAATGGATGAAATAATGTGCTGTCAGCATGAACACTGCATTGAAGGGGGAATTGAAGGAGAAAAATGGCTGAACAAAAACAAATCAAAACTTCTAGACAAAACTGAAAAAACCAAAAAAAAAAGTCAAAACCAGACAAACATCAGACCAGACGTAGGAAAATTCCACCTGCTTAAAATGGGGTTAAATCAGGGAGGACCTGTGCAAGACTCGTCAAAGTCAATACAAAGAAACACAGTAAGAATGAGAGTGGTTTCCTGCTCCTACACAGCTGTATGTTTAGCACCATAGGTCTCTGCTTCAAGTAATTCAGCACCTTTGATACAGGACGGAGCTTGAAGCCTTAGAACTCGTAGCATCTAGGTTGTGGATCAGACAGGTTCTCAATATTTTTTTCTAAAAAACAGGCATGAGGTAGCTTCAACCTTTTTTTGTAATTTTTTTGTGGTTTTAAACCTCCTCTTTGGAAGATATACAAAGACCACAAAGTGATGCATACGTTCAGCGTTTTTATTACACTTCTTTTATTTTTTACAAAATGATGACATGTCCCACAACATGGTGTTTTCCCGCGTATCTTTGGGCAGCTGTATTAATTTGCATTGCACAACGCTCCGTTCAGTCCATTGGTCCTCTCCGATAGAGCCCAGCTTAAGCAAGTGGATGCGCAGAGGAAAATCAGCATTCAGTACAAAAACAACACAGAAAGAAGGGCAGAGATTCTTTTTTTTTCTTTCTCTCTTTTTTTAATTTATCATGAGTCCATTTATTTGAAACAGACTGGGCCAATGTCCAAACCAAACTCTTGATCAGCTCCACCAATGTCCAAAGGTGCAATGTCGAGGATGGGCAGGCGAGATGGTTTATTTGTTCTGTATTCAATGACTGTCTTGCTCCACTGGCCAGTGTGTCTCTGCAGAGGTAGGACAAAAGGAGAAACCATGTATCAGAATAGTGCACCCACTCAGTATATTAAATCGTGAAAACATACAAATGCTTCACTTACAATAATACCCTACAGTAGCCTATGATACTTTAAATAAAGAGTCGGACTCCCAAACTCTTTCACTAACCAGGAAGTTACAGAAAACTACCCTGAGGTCACCCTTCCACCATGCACTGTATCTATTTGTGTGAGTGAGCACAGAGAGAGAACGAACAAAGCTATTGTTCCAGACATTGCGGTGGAAATAGAAAGGGGACTTACAGTGCAGCCGTCCTCCAGAACGTTGAAAGTGAAGCGACTGTTGCCCTCGGCACTCAGCTCCACATCGTTGGAGCCCTGCAAGAGCACGGCCTTCTTCAGGTTGCCGTTCTCTCCGTCCATATACGCCACGCTGTTCTTGCAGTGGTATGTGATGTTCTGGGTGGCCTGGTTGGCCAGGAGACGCATGAAGGCCAGCTGAGTGGCCATGCTCTGGGGGCTCAGGGTCTCGTCATTGTACGCAAACTGCGAAACGACATAGGAGGAATTAAGACAGGATCAGTGTCAAGATATAGTCTCAAGCATTTAGAAAAGAAACCTGGGTGAAGAATCACATAGATAGATGTCTGATGATCTCTTTAAAATGGAACAATCATACAATACTATCATGTTAAGGGTAGTGGATATTAATGTAAGCCAACAACATGGTTCAATACTAAACTAGTAAGACATGCCTCAAATCAGACTGTTGTGCCAATCAAATCAATGTGTCTTCCTGATGTTCAAACTGTCCGCTCTTGTCATTAGAATCAGTGTAGGTTCAGTCTGCTCACCTCAGTACCACCGTTGATGGTCTCTCCGAACCAGACGTGCTTCTTGTTCTCAGAGCTCCTGTACCAGTTCTTGCGGGCGATGCTCTCGGGGTGAGGGTGGATGCAGGTGTGTCCGGTGGAGAAGTCGCAGTGGGCCTTGATGGCGTCAGCGATGCAGCCCTGGTTGGGGTCGATCCAGTAGAAACCTGCAGGGGAGGACAAGAACGAGAAACATTGATTAGCACTGATAATAGTACTTACACTATTATTAATACTTCACTGGGGTTTACTTTGTTTAGGTGTTTAAGTTTCAGGTTCGACATGATACTGTACTGTATATTTTATGAGTTTGATCGCTCAAGGAGAGTATTGGTAGTGAAATGTAGAGTGATCAATAAAGAGGTGGAAAGTTGTTGAGACGAAGGATGTAGATATTTTATTGGTTAAGAGAGTATGATGGTTCTAAGGCACCTCAGTGAGTCAACCAATCAATAAAGAGATAGACAGAGATGTGTCTGTGGCACCAACTCACCGCTGCTCCATTCGGGGGTGGCTGAGTCTGATGTCTCTGCAGGTACGGGCGGGGTTCTTCTTGGAACCCTCGGGGGTGAGCAAGTTCTCGATCTGGGAGTTTAGGGACTTGATGGTGGCGTCCACCTCGTAGTCCTTGGCCCTGAGAGAGGGCTGGTCGGCTCTGTACTCATCGTAACCACCAGACTGATCGTATCCGCCACCAGCGGGACCTGCGGGTCCGGGAAGACCAGGAGAGCCGGGGGGGACCCTGTGGGCGAGAGAAGAGACTTAACAACCTCAACCTTGGTCAAAGGTCACTACAAGTGTAACTTGTATCAGTGAAGTTATGTTTAAGCTAATTACATGTTAACCTAGATACATTATGTGTTGGGATGTTAACAGCTAGTATCTGCCTTCACACAGAGCTTATAAGATCATCCCTATTTGTCAGCAATACTGTGGCTTTTGGCTGACTGACTGGCTGACTGAGGCAGGTGTGTGAGTACTAGATATACTCACAGCAGGTCCAAGATGTCCAGGGGAACCACGGTGTCCAACAGGTCCGATAGCACCATGACCTCCAGCTCTACCATCCTTACCAGGGGGACCATGGGGTCCGGCAGGGCCCTAGAGACAAGCAGAGGGAGATGACAAGGACAGGTGTCAATACATGCCTTTTATCTGTCTAGATGGAGGAAGATACAATGGAGGGAGTTTGATGTGGATAGCACTGGTTACTTACTCTGGGTCCAGCAGGTCCAGTGATACCAGCAGAGCCAGTCTCACCAGATGGTCCCTGGAGGGGAGAGATAGATTAGAGACCTCAGGGGTAGCTACAGAATACTGCAGGGGCGAGATATGGTAAGAAAGTAGACCTCAGGGGTAGCTACAGCATAAGAACATTGTCATACAGTAAATTATTCAGATTTTTACATGACGTAGCTATAAGGCTTCTGTAAATGATATTGAGAAGGTGATACAAACTTGGGGATATGGGATATTTCAGGATATGAGATTAGATCATGTTGGATGGATGGATGGATGGATGGATAGATGGAGGGTCACAGCAGTCATCATGACTTACGTTTGGTCCGGGCATTCCCTGGAGACCACCATGTCCACGCAGACCCTTCATGCCTCTGTCTCCCTTCTCTCCAGCCCCACCCTTCTCTCCACGGGGACCAGCGGGGCCCTACAACACAAGGAGACAGAACTATAACAGACGTGCGTTATTTCATATAGACCTACAGTATAGGCATAATTAGGCTATGGCGATGCACTATGATAGTTGAAATGATTAGATAAGTTTTAATTCAGCCGTCCGAGTCAAGATGAGGATGGATAAGGTACTCACGTGGGCACCACGAGCACCAGCAGCACCGACGGGACCACCATTTCCAGTTGGGCCCTAGAGAGGAAGAGAAGAAGAAGATGTAGAGATGGAACCACAGTAATATGCTAGAGATGAAACCACAGTAACAGTTCCTTTGTGTAGTGTAGAAGTTATGTCTGTTTTATGTGAATATCAACTTACAGACTCTCCACGGTTTCCAGGTCTGCCGACGGCGCCGGAGGGTCCGTTAGGTCCGGGTTGACCAGAGCTTCCAAGGGCTCCAGGAGAACCAGGCTCACCACGGTCACCCTGCAAGGGGGCAAAGTTCAAGGTTCAAAGTTGAAAGTTCAAGACATTGTTTCAACTGATATGAAGGTCCGTTCATATGAATGCTTCATGTTCCTGTGATGAAGCCTGGAAAATGGAATCAGCTTCCCCTCTCCCAATCCTAACCTTAACCATTAGTGGGGAAAATGCAAAACTGACCCCCAGATCAGCGTCTAGGGGCAACTTCACCCTACACCACACATGACAGAGAGGAGTGTACCTTGAAGCCAGCAGTTCCGGGACGGCCGGGAGGTCCATCGTTGCCAGGGCTACCCTGTGGGGTGACACAATAGCATGTTAATTGCGTTGCCATGGAACTGCACGTGAACTGTAATTTCGATTTTGAGACGTGCTTACTTACAGGCTCTAAGTACTTGTTTAACAAATCAATGAATGAATCAATCAACCCTTACCTCACGTCCAGCCTCTCCCTGAGAACCAGTCATACCGGGCATGCCAATGTTACCAGCGGGACCACGGGGTCCAGAGGCACCAGCGGGTCCAAGTCTACCAGGCTCACCCTGAATGGCACACAGTATCATAGGATCAACACAGTACAAACACGTACCATAGTAACACACAGTCAATGTACTGTATCCATAACTCATCAATGGATTGCAGCGCAGGTTGTATGGGCTGCACTAGTCTGGAACAGCCTGTCATTTTCAAGAAGTGTGATTTAGCCCATTTTTGATCGTTCCAATATTATATGTCAAATAGAACATTTTCCAGAGCTTTTTTTTTGTTCTGCAGTGTCTGCTAAGGCAGTTTGAATAATGTTTTGAAATAACAGAAGGTGTGATGTTCTCACCACAGCACCAGGACCGCCAGGAAGACCCTTGTCACCACGGGAACCAGGCAGACCAACGAAGCCAGAGGGTCCGAGCACACCTTGGGGTCCAGCGGTACCAGGAGCACCCTGAACAGGGACAGGAGATCAGGAGGTGAGAGTGGAGAAAAGCAGAGAACAGAGAAAGAAACACAATCACTTCCCCCAATCACCATTAGTGGTGAATGGGGGTGTTTTGTTACGCAGCCCAAACAATGTAAAATGCCTTGAGACCAAATGAAAAGCTAGTCTGGTCCCAGATCTGTTCTGTGCTGTTTTGCCAACTCCTATGGTCCTATTGCAAAATAGCACAAACAGATCTGGGATCAGGCTAGTGAAAGGCATGACATAAATCTCATCCATTCTTGAGAAGAAGCCTCAATGGGAGCTATGAAGACTTACGGGAGGACCGCTCTCTCCAGTGGGTCCCTTGTCTCCAGCAATACCAGCGGGTCCAATTTGTCCATTCTCTCCCTGAGGTCCCCCGGGGCCAGAATCACCACGGAGACCTCGAGGGCCATCCTTACCAGCGGGACCGGCGGAGCCAGGGGGCCCAGAAATACCCTGTGTGTAGGGAAGAGGAAAGGACAAGTGGTTATTGAGGGGAAAATAGTGAGAGGTGTGTGTGTGTGTGTGTATGTGTGTGTACTTACAGCGGGACCGGGACCTCCAACTCTACCGGCAGCACCAGGGAAACCAGTCAGACCCTGAAGAGAAAGAACACAGAGGTCAAAGGTAGAAAGCAGCCAAGGTCACTGGGTCACAGAGATGGGGTGTCGTTCACAGGAGGCTGGTGGCACCTTAATTGGGGAGGACGAGCTCATAGTAATGGCTGGAACGAAGTCATTGGAATGGTATAAAACAAATGGTTTCCATGTGGTTGATACCATTCCATTTACTCCATTCCAGCCATTATTATGAGGCGTCCTCCCAATGGTGTCGTGTGTGTGATATCAGTGACAGTACTTACAGAAGGTCCAGCATCACCACGGCCGCCAGGGGGGCCAGCGGGTCCACTAGCACCCTAAACAAGAAGACGAGAAAAGTCACTAAATTATATAATTCCCAGTGAGGATTTACAGTACATGATGTCTGTGTGAATGGATATAGTTGATTCCCGTTGAAGTAGGTGGTTAGAATGGGCTTTGTTTCAACGAAGAGAACCAAGTGAGTTAGTAAGTAAGATAGCATTTCTGAGTGAGACTTACAGAAGGTCCAGATTGGCCAGCAGGTCCAGCAGGGCCGGCGGGGCCAACATCTCCCTTTCCGCCAGCGGGTCCTTTGTCTCCTCTAGGCCCAGACTGACCATCAGAACCCTGCATGGAACACAAAGACAGGGGTCAGAACAGAACCAACAGAACAAGGGCCGCAGAAACAGAAGGTAGTGTGTGTGTTGGCGCGTGTACACGTTTTAGGGTATACGTCTCCATGTTAAATAAAATTACAATATTCTGATGCATACATGTGACATGTTTATGTGTGGTTTCAGAGTATCAATCGAAGCAGTACTTACGGGGTGTCCGGCGAAGCCGGGAGGTCCGGCAGGTCCACCCTCTCCACGCTCTCCCTAAAACATAGCAGGAACATGATTTGGTTGACTGGTGTAATGTCTTTTGGGAAGACATTCTGAATAGTAGATCATGTTATGTCTTAATTCCTTTGAGGTGTGATAATGTGTTATATAAGTAGTTGTAGGTACTCACATTGGGTCCACGAAGACCAGCAGGTCCGGCAGGGCCGAAGGAGCCAGACTCACCCTGAAAGAGAGCAAAGATGGAGAATGTAAAGGCTTAATCAACCCAAAAAATATCAATATCAATCCAAAAAGAATCAGCTTGGAAATGGCTCGGATGTAGAACATTTCTTCATGGTCTGCATAACTTTGATCAATGAACCCTAGCCTTTAAAGTTCCACAGGATGTCCAGTATTCAAGTTGAAGCGTATTAACTACTATTTGTTTTGAAAACAATGACGTTATTAAGTCTACCACCATCAGTTGCCATATCCTGGTAGATGAATTTGAAGTGTGATGGTGTATAATAGAGCTGGTGTCCAGGCAGTGTTGTGTCTTCCAGGGGCATGTTCAGTAACCACAGCACGGGAGAAAATGTTTTGAAACAGGGAGGTACTTTCGCAATCAGAAATTGAAACAGGGAGGTACTTGTCCAATCATAAATGTTTTGTTTTGTTTTCTGATGCAAATCGTAAAACAATATATTGGCGCTATGGTGTACCCTCCTGACTGACACAGGTTTCCATCATTTGAAGATGACATCAGCTGTTTGGACCTTGGCAGTGTGCTACTGAAAACTGTCCAGCAAATGGCGACATTGAGGTTCTAGATTTAGAAGCTGTGGCAGGTGGGTCAGTGCTATCTGGAATCCTTGGGACATCAATACCCTAAACCCTAACCCAAACCCCTAACTTAACCATAACCATTACCTAACCCTTACCTTAACCATTTCAAATTTCAGCTGTATATAATTTCAACTTCAATGGGGTAGGGACACTCCAAGAATCCCGGATAGCACGGACCGTGGCAGGTGGGGCGCTACTAGTTATGCTCTCTTGTCTGGACTACAGAGGCCTTTGTTGTTGTCCAAATATTCAGAATGACCATACTCAACAATATAGTCCATTCCATATCTTGATCACTTGTGAAGAGCCAAAGAGTCTTGAAGAAGCCTCGCTATTCCTGCTCCGTAGGTGAGTGAACGGTACTCCATCTTGGATTTCTTGGATGTGTATAATCGTTGACAAATTTTCCCTAAGTGAGCCCCACAATATTTCTCGTCATCTGAACCAATGTGTTTCATTCATCCTTTGCTATCCTTTCATGTGTTGAGGACTAAGGGAGACGATATTCAGGCTGTTTACCTTTTCACCATTAGCACCGGAAGGTCCAGGGGGTCCACTTGGTCCAGGGGCACCCTATAAAGAGACACAAGGCACAAAGTCAGACTAAAATACAATAGAGACAGAAAAACCATGTATTGGATGTTGTTTTCACTGTAAAAGTGACCTAATGAGATGAGAGAGGAACTTACACGGGCTCCATCTCTTCCCATGTTACCCTCAAGTCCTCTGTGTCCACCCTCACCCTAGATTCGAAAGAGGGAAAATACATGTTAGTCACTTGTTTAAAATAACCATTATATTCAGTTGTTTTTAGTCAAGGTCTATCAGAGAAGATGCTGCATCAAGGCTAAGAATGTCAAATTCTCCCAATGTTTATACTGTAAAATAACTATCAAGCGCTGCATTTCACATCAGAAATTATAAATTACATCAATTACAGCTTTTATTCAACTTTTGTCTCGTGAAATGTAACTTTTTTAAAAATATGTTTACTTGTGGCATATTCTGGGGGACTTACCTTCTCACCCTTGGGTCCAGGAGTACCACCGGCACCGCGCTCACCGGGCATGCCACCGGGTCCTTGGTGTCCAGGGCCACCAGCAATGCCGACAGAACCAGGCTCTCCCTGAAACACAGACATTGGTGAAGAATGGTTCCACCTATAAGCCATCCGTCTCATGGAGCAAGCCAATGAGTGGTTAGGAGCTTCATCTGACTACAGTGCTTAAAAGAACAGTGGTGTATTTCTCATACAGAATCGGGTTGAGTCTTCATCAAACCCATACATTGGTACTACCAGATCTGTTGTAGGGCCAGAGGATTTTACAGACCACACAACGTGACCAGGAAAAACTCTGGGCATTGTTTACAACAGTAATATGGTTCTAAGCCCTTCATAGAGCTGGGATCACCTTGCCCTATTAACAACAGTAATATGGTTCTAAGCCCTTCATAGAGCTGGGATCACCTTGCCCTATTTAGAACAGTAATATGGTTCTAAGCCCTTCATAGAGCTGGGATCACCTTGCCCTATTTAGAACAGTAATATGGTTCTAAGCCCTTCATAGAGCTGGGATCACCTTGCCCTATTAACAACAGTAATATGGTTCTAAGCCCTTCATAGAGCTGGGATCACCTTGCCACCATCGGAGCCTGGAGTTCCAGCAGGTCCACGAGCACCGATGGCTCCCTGAGATCCAGCAGAGCCAGCAGGACCAGAGTTTCCACGCTCTCCCTAAGGACAGACAGAGAGAGAGGGCGACTGTCAGCACCAGGGCTCTGTCATGGGCACACCACAGTATGTATACACTACAGGTGTGTTGTGAGATGTATATAAAGATGTAAATGAGTGAACAGGATCATGTGCATGCCAACAGGTGTATGGTTGACCAGCTGTCAGAAGATCATAGTTAATGGTCTGTGAAAGGTATTCATGAGTGGACATACCTTGACGCCAGCGGGTCCAGGGAGTCCCTGGTCTCCGTGCATACCCTGTTAAGAGATGAATGCTTTGTTAGTGCAAAATATTACATAGTGAGAATACTATTAGAATAAAGAGAATATACTGAAACTGATATTACATAGTGAGAATACTATTAGAATAAAGGGAATATACTGAAATGGATATTACATAGTGAGAATACTATTAGAATAAATAGAACATACTGAAACTGAGGAAAAATGAGGTAGCATTTCTATAAACTAAAATGGAATTTGCTGTTAAGTTTGTGTTACAGGGTAAATGTATTTGTGGATGTCTGTTTGTGGAAGTGTTTATGTGTTTGTGGATGTACAGTGGGTTTGTGTTACATGGTAAATGTATTTGTGGAAGTTTGTTTGTTATGGCTTTGTGGATGTAGGTTTGTGGAAGTGTTTATGTGTTTGTGGATGTACAGTGGGTTTGTGTTACAGGTCACAGGTTCTAGGTTTAGTTGCTCACTTGGTTGCCAGCTTTGCCAGCCTCGCCAGCAGGTCCCGCGGGGCCGGGCAGACCCTGGAAACCAGGAGCACCAGAGGGCCCCTGCTCTCCCTTCTCACCAGCGTTACCCTGTAGAAGAGGAGAGAATCAAGTTCAATCAAATACAATTCACTGTAAGATTAGATTATAGTTCTTACCGTGTATTTAGGAGGAAATAGTGTAGAATACTTACAACAACTCCAGCAGGGCCGGGGGCTCCATTGTTACCATCGGCACCTGGGCCGCCCTAAGCAGAGACAGGGAGAGCTAGGTGAAACACTGACACTGGCAGCAGGTGAATGATCTATGATCCATGGTAGTTCCGTCAAAGTTCATCGAGGAAACACAACTCTTTTGTAATAAATGACTATAGAGTAAGTTATACATTTGTGTTGACTGTTTGGTTCTGTACCGTCAGTCATACGAGGTCACAGATTTAGGATACTTAGTTTTACCAACCGCTAATTTGAGAGATGGCTACCATAGTAGTAAATGAACGCCTTTAACAGTAGTGAGTTGATAATGTAATGAATGTTGTCTGATGCGGGGGTACTTACTCTCAGACCAGTTGCACCAGTAGGTCCCTTATCACCACCCTTGCCAGCCTCACCCTGGAGGGCGAGAAGGAAGAAGAGACCATGGAAACGTCAGATGATCATCCTTTCATGTTGGTTGACAGAATATACGAGCATATTCTGTCCATATTCTGTCCTTCAATATCACTTCCGGTTTATTATTTTGATCCTATTCTGCGATCCATATCACTTCCTGTTTATTAATTTGATCCTATTTTGCCCATAGTGAAGTGCATCAACAACCCAGCTGTCTCTCTCACAGTCCAATCTCACACTAGCAGATCAACTTCCAGGTTTTACTTCCTGGTTCTACTTACTCCAGGGCCCTTGGGGCCGGGGAATCCGATGTTACCGGGCTGGCCTCTGGGTCCAGTTGGGCCGGGGGGACCAGAGCGGCCGTCCAGACCAGCAGCACCCTAGAATAGGACACAAAACAACGAGGATCAGATATGGCACACCACCACTAGGTGGGTTTTAACATTGTTGCTGGATGGGGTGGGTTACTCTAACCATACCACCAATACAATGTAAGTGCTTTGAACCAATCCATTATCATGACCAGCAATTTCATTGTATTCTAATATTTTAGGATATACAGTGTTTGAAAGGATCCAAATTGGAGATGTGTTTAATTACTTACAGATGGGCCTTCCTTGCCTGGGGGTCCACCCTGTCCAGAGTTTCCGGGCAGGCCCTATTAACAGACAGAACTTGTTAGTCATTCAGCATCACAGCTAGAGATCACATGCTATAATTGGTTCAGAGATTAGACAGAGAATCCATTACACATCTTAATGAAACATTATGATTGACAGGTGTGTGTCAAATCAAATCAAATCAAATCAAATTTTATTTGTCACATACACATGGTTAGCAGATGTTAATGCGAGTGTAGCGAAATGCTTGTGCTTCTAGTTCCGACCATGCAGTAGTATCTAACAACACTTACTCTGGCTCCAGTCAGACCAGACTCGCCAGCACGACCAGCATCACCAGGGGCTCCACGGATACCACCAGGGCCGGTGGCTCCGCGAGCTCCGGGCATACCCTGGCAGAGAGAGGAGGAAGAGGAACCCATGAGTACAGAACGGTCACTATATTACAAGGTAAAACTCACTATTTTCTTCCTGCATTTGAACAACTTTCATCATGTAAACAGAATATTTTGGGAGACTTACAATGGGACCACCTCTTCCCTCGAGACCAGGCAGACCACGAGTTCCAGCACCTCCCTATGAGACACAAATGGACAGACAGACATGAGTCAACCATAACCTCTCACCTGCACCTTATAGCAAATACACCAAGACTGTACCCCCACACTGGGTCTGGTATGATATACTCACTCTAGTTCCACGCAGACCAGCGGGCCCGGTGGCACCAGCCTCGCCAGTTGAGCCTCTCTTGCCCTCCTCACCAGCGGGACCAGCGGCACCCTGGACACCAGAGTGACCCTGAAGGAGAAAGCAGAGACATTAGAGACTGCCACAAATACACACACCATGTACTGGTATAATGCTAGAGCCTACCTATACTGCTAAACAGCAGTAGTATGGATACTCACAGGCTCTCCCTTAGCACCAGAATCTCCTTTTTGTCCAGAGGGTCCAGGGTCACCCTGCAGTCAAAAAGACACAGATACATGATCAATATTCAATATTCATACAGATTGTGTTAGTAAAGTGTTGAACTGCTTTTTAGGTCCAGCGGTACTCACACCAAGGCCTCTAGCTCCAGTGGATCCCTGAGGGCCCTGGGGGCCGGGACCTCCTCTTGGGCCGGGGAAACCAGGGGCTCCAGCAACACCGGGGAGACCCTAGAACACACACACAGGATGGAAGAGTGGTGAGTAAGAAAACAGCTGAAGTACCTACTGCTTAAACATTATCACAACATTACCTAATCACATGACCTTAATGTTACCTAATCACATTACCTAATCACATGACCTTAACGTTACCTAATCACATTACCTAATCACATTACCATAACCTTACCTAATCACATTACCATAACCACATTATCTAGTCACATTACCATAACATTACCTAATCACATGACCTAATATCCAATGGTGTCACTAATGGTGTCACCAACAGTTACTTATGGCTAATATCACTTCCATATAATGTGGGAACAACTGAATTAATTTCTGTCCTTCATGAATTCTAAAGCTTAAGCGATTCATCGTTGATGCTATTTGAGTGTGCCATTTGCTGATAAATCAACTGTTGTGCTTCAATCATAACTCATATCATGCCTACACAAGACCAAAGCTCAAGTGAACAAGAATCAACATCTTGACCTTTGTCTCACCCTAAATGACCTTTGGACTGTCAATCTAGTCTACCCACAATGCAACTATGGCCAGAATACTTACCGCAGCTCCCTTGGCGCCGTTGATACCGTTGTTACCAGGGTTACCCTACAAGGAGTGGAAAAGGAAAGAGAGAGGGTTACAGACAAGTGTGTAAAGATGCCAATAAACCAACCAACATGATGGAAAATATATATGACCATTGGAGAGAGTTACAGTATGTATTTCAGGACCAGGAAACAAGAAAATCAAGAGAGCCTTCAATATGACATATTTCACACTGTGATAATGTTGTAGTTTGTTGGTAGTGTATACTTACAATGGGACCGACGGGGCCAACGGCTCCATTAGTACCGGGCTCTCCTCTGCCTCCCTGAGGTCCGGATGGGCCATTGGCTCCAGCACCTCCAATCTCTCCCTGTTACAGAACAGTAACATTCTGACTGAGTCACACAATCCATTCAAATGGGTAATAAGATGTTTTATGATGTTATAGAGATGTTATATATATGTTTTATGGTATATAAATCCTCATAGGAATACTATGTATGGAATCATTAGTTTGGTCAACATAATTGGTCCCTTTAGTTAAGACAGTAAACCAATCAGATTATCGGATAGATGTGCTTCTACGGTTCCCAGAACTGGGATTCTCTGGTGTCCATACTAATAATGTCCATGATAGACTAAGGATTGTGATCATGAAGAAATGCTCTGGAGATGACCATGATGACATCACACTAACCTTGGGGCCAGGGGCTCCAGGGAAACCAGGGGGGCCAGCTGCTCCAAGAGGACCCTGGGAAACAGGAAATAGAGAGATGACATAGAGAAATAGAGGTCAAGGGTTACAGAAAGTGTTGTAAGACGAAGCTACCCCTAGAAGCGGACGATCTAACTTCAGTTTTAGCATTTCCACCTGTAATGATTTAGGTTAGGATTACGAGAGGGATAAGCTGATCCTAGATCAGATCTGGGCCTAAAGTAATATTTTTTTTAATTGAACCTTTATTTAACTAGACAGATACAGTAACTTCTACTGAGGGGTCACTCCTAGGTAATCCATAAGGTTAAGGGGTAAGAGGTTATGGGGTCAAAGGAGAAGTAGCACTCACAGCAGGGCCGGCGGGTCCGGTGCTTCCATCAGCACCACGGGCACCAGCGGGGCCAGCGGGGCCGGCACGGCCTCTCTCGCCATTCAGACCACGAGAACCCTGAGGTGGGGAAGAGAGGCAGAGAGAAATTGAGAGGGCGGGAGAGAGAGTATGGTTGAGTGCAAGTGCACAAGAGTATTTATTTTTAAGTGCGTGTATATAGTGAGTATAGTATATGATATATTACTGATTGTACATTTGATTTCCCAACGAGGATAATACATAGTGATTGGTGATCAGTAGACAGTGAAGAGGATACAGCAAGTACTCATCTCCACTGTTTTCTTTGCAATCAGCTATGTGAATGCAATGTATTTTGCATGTGACAAATGGTAAAGATTTAATGTGAGGTACATTCAGACTCAGCTATGCAGGTGACATGTTCTATTAGTGATACATATGCCTTGGGCTAGCACTTGACAACATGCACATTTTGACATTTTCCTCTAGGGAACAATATGATGAAAAAGAGAAGGGTGACGTAATGTGTGAACTTACAGCTGGTCCGGGGTTTCCGTTAGCTCCATGGGCACCTGTCTCACCCTATGAGAGAAGCAGGAGAACACGTATTCAGATGACAGGAGGTCATAGGTTACGAACGGTGTGAACACTGGATATATCTAGATTGGTAAGCATGGCCTAATCTGTGTCCGGGAAACCGGCTTACAAAGATCTCTGTTACACCTCTGCATTAGGCCTCCTGTGCAATCTGTGGGATTTGACAGGGATAAAGGAATGAGGTTGTGATTGAGGAGGATGTACTGTGGCTGCAACGTTACCTTAGCACCACCTGAACCAGACTCTCCCTTGCGTCCATCCAGACCATTGTAACCCTGGAGCACAAAGAGAACAGGTTAGCATCCTGAGACAATACACAATTATTATAGTCTAAAATCAATTAAGAACAGGAAACAAATAATCTCCCCCACCCCCTTATCTTTCAGATCATATTGATTCTCACATTGATTATCTGGTGAGGGAATATTAATTTGAGTTTAATCTAGAGATCTCTGCTACTTGTATTCTGTTTGATGTGGGATGCATTTTCGCTCAGCTTCTCATGGGACAAAACTTCTAATTTCCCATCATTACTAGTCTTTTCTAAAGACTAGATCTGCATCTCAAAATACACGCTATTCCCTTCATAGTGCACTTGACCAGAGCCACAGTGGGGAGAATAGGGAATAGGGTGTCATTTGAGATGAGTACTACAAGGGAAGTGTGCGACTGGGTCACATTCAGTGGGGTGCAACATTACAGAACATCCAGATACAAATGTATTACGTAGAACAGACATGCTTCTCTGTCATGTGGATTGGATAATCATGTCAGCTCTATACAAGTCATCTCTATCTGTAACCTTCAGAGCATTGCACCCTCCTGAAGGCTACCCAGGTGTGTCTCCAGGACAGAACAGGTATACTGTATAACAGGGTCGTTGGGAGGTCGTTAGGAGAGGCAGGGCCAGGCAGTTACTCACTCTGTGTCCCTTCATTCCAGGAAGTCCAGGAGTTCCGGGGAATCCACGAGCACCCTACAGAGGAGGGAAAGAAGAGGTTTTATGTGATAACACTTTATGGGTTCATGTATATTTAGTGTCAATGTATATTTTGTTAAAGGTCTGTCAGCTCTGGACATGGCCCTTACCTGAGTTCCGGGGCCACCTCTGTCACCAGGCTTTCCAGGTCTGCCGTTGTTACCCTACATTGAACAGACTGCATTAGACGTGTATACTGTAGGTCCACTATCATGATAGCATGTGTCTGTAGCATTTTCCGCATTCACTAACACCCCCATTTGGCAAGTAGGTAGGTAGTTATTAAACCAACAGTTAGATCAAAATAACACCAAGGATTTTAACCTTTTACTTACATCCTCACCGGGCTTGCCAGCGGATCCAGAAGGTCCACGAGCACCAACAGGGCCCTTGGATGAGAGAGATGTCAGAGGTCAGGGTTAAGATCATAGTAAAATTCTGTGTTCAAGGTTCTAGGTTGCCTTTCTGTATAGTAGTGTAGTGTTGATGGCTTCATCTGTGTCTGTAGAGTTGAAATGGTTAACCTACAGATATGAGAAATGAGTATCTGTTTAGTCCAAATTGACTATGGGGTATCACTGGGTGGGGCTGTGTTGGACTATAACTATACTACATGGGACATTGTTGAAAATGTCAGATAAGGGGTAGAGGAGAGAGAGTAAGGGGATATGTATAGAGTAGCATGCTGAGCTCTGATCAACCTGTTATAGAGAGAATGTAACAGTGGGTTACAGTTTCCATGAGAGAGTTATCTTACAGTCTGTCCGGGCTCTCCAGGCTCTCCAGCATGTCCTGTGAATCCTTGGGGTCCCTGTTGATGGGAAAACGACACAACAGTGAGTCGATTTATTCAAATGAGACATTGTTTTATTACTATGTGATCAGTTAGGTGTGATGAGTAGAACCAGGACTTATTCCATCCTGAACATGTGATCTGATCCCTAGTTAGGGGCAATAGTAGGGGTCCAAGTAAGGGGCTATAGTAGGGTTCTAGTTAGGGGCAATAGTAGGGGTCCAAGTAAGGGGCTATAGTAGGGGTCCTAGTTAGGGGCTATAGTAGGGGTCCTAGTTAGGGGTCCTAGTTAGGGGCTATAGTAGGGTCCTAGTTAGGGGCTATAGTAGGGGTCCTAGTTAGGGGCTATAGTAGGGGTCCTAGTTAGGGGCTATAGTAGGGGTCCAAGTAAAGGGCTATAGTAGGGTCCTAGTTAGGGGCTATAGTAGGGTTCTAGTTAGGGGCTATAGTAGGGGTCCAAGTAAAGGGCTATAGTAGGGGGCTTGGTTGGGGCTATAGTAGGGTTCTAGTTAGGGGCAATAGTAGGGGTCCAAGTAAGGGGCTATAGTAGGGGTCCTAGTTAGGGGTCCTAGTTAGGGGCTATAGTAGGGTCCTAGTTAGGGGCTATAGTAGGGGTCCTAGTTAGGGGCTATAGTAGGGGTCCTTGTTAGGGGCTATAGTAGGGGTCCTTGTTAGGGGCTATAGTAGGGGTCCAAGTAAAGGGCTATAGTAGGGGTCCTAGTTAGGGGCTATAGTAGGGCTCCAAGTAAGGGGATATAGTAGGGTCCTAGTTAGGGGTCCTAGTTAGGGGCTATAGTAGGGGTCCTAGTTAGGGGCTATAGTAGGGGTCCTAGTTAGGGGCTATAGTAGGGTCCTAGTTAGGGGTCCTAGTTAGGGGCTATAGTAGGGGTCCTAGTTAGGGGCTATAGTAGGGGTCCTAGTTAGGGGCTATAGTAGGGGTCCTAGTTAGGGGCTATAGTAGGGGTCCTAGTTAGTGGCTAAAGTAGGGGTCCTAGTCAGGGGCTATAGTAGGGTCCTAGTTAGGGGCTATAGTAGGGTCATAGTTAGGGGCTATAGTAGGGCCTGTGAGTTTTTCCTGGCCAGGTCACTGAGTCAGGAAAACCTCCTGGCCTTTGTGTTGAGTTTATATGAGAAAAAGAAAGTCATTTGACATCATTTGAGAACCACTTACAGGGGATCCGGGAGGTCCGTTGGGCCCTCTAGATCCCATCAAACCCTGAGGAGAGAAAGACAAAGCACATTGAAATCAGATCAAAGTAAAGTTACTGTACATGATCTTAATTCTGTTCAATCAAAATGGATGTCCTATTCGGATATCAATCAGTGTAGGGGGAATGAAATTGGAAAAATACTTTTGCTTAAAATAGAGAAAGGCTGTGTGAAATGTGCACATCTTATCCAAATTGAAATCTTAAATGATTTGGGAAGAAGAGGGATAATATTTGAAGAGAATAAAATGGTAATACATTATTCATGGTTACCGAATTGCTATTACAAGCATTTCGCTACACTCGCATTAACATCTGCTAACCATGTGTATGTGACAAATAACATTTGATTTGATTCTATTGGTAAACACTTAGCTATGTATCTTGATGTATCTCTACAGAGTAGAGAGATCACAGCAACAGATGAAGAAATAACTGCAGTGCACTTATTATGTCCAGGGTTTGGTGTAATATTCTGACAGCTGCTCCGTGCTGGACGATGAAGAGGTTATGATCAGTTTCGTAACAGCTCATGATCTACAATGCTGTTTCTGGCTGAATCCCAAAATAAAACCTACTCCATAGGCACTGATACGATTATGAAAGGCTATCAGCTTCACGGTTACAACTCTACCTTGTCCTCCAATAGGCCAGGTGGAATTTTCACAACATTGCTTGTTTACATCCATCTTATCAGATCCACACAAATGCCTAGGGGTCAGGGGCTAGGCAAGGACTAGTGCCAAGGGAATATTGGCCTAAGGGCTAAACAGGGACAGTGCCAGTGCTAGTGCCAAGTAGGTAGGGCCTACAGGGTTGTGCCAACTGGTTAGGGGTGAGGGTTTAATTTGGGGTTAATTCAGGGTCCCTCTCTCTCTTGTGTTTGGGGGCCTCACCATGGGTCCAGGTCCGGGGTCGCTGCCTTTTCCTCCATCAAACTGAGCAGCAAAGTTCTGGCAAAACAAAACAGGGACACACATTATTATCACAGAAATGAACAATTAACAAAAGCCATGTTTGACAAAACAATAATGGCATAGTAGTCATTATTCCATTGGTTAATCCCAGAGGGTCATGGGACATGAGAGTAGTAGTCCTTAGGGTCAACCATGATGAACCATATTGAACAATATTGACAAATTGTCCCAGTATTGAAAATAACCTTTTAGTCTAAAACAAAATAATCTCAGAATATAAAGTTATTGGAACCTTCAATCACTGTGTTGTGTGTAAGCCATGTTTATGCTTTACTGTGTCTGGGGGTCATCATGGAGTCAAAGGTTCATAGGTCAACATGGTATGAAGTCATAAGGGTATATGAGGTCATGTGTGAGGTCATGGGGTCAAGACCACCCAATTGAACTCATCCCTAGAGAGTACTAGGTAAGGCTTCAAGGGACACTGAACACTTTTAACATGGCTGATTTGAAAGAGGAACCAAGTGCCATGCCCTGGTAACAAACCAAAACAGATGAGTCCTGTTGGTCACGTTTAGAGTTACAAATGTCCTCCATTTTCGGAAAGAAAAATGACAGCCAGTGAAAACATTTGTTACAGAACTGTCAGCCATTTTATGTGTGACTAAAACATGCTTGTTTTTAGAGTGAGAAAATGAGGGCCATAATGATATAGCTGAACTTACTCCTCCAAGTCCAGGGGGACCAGGGGGGCCGGCAACGCCGGGGAGTCCAGCTTTACCATCTCTTCCATTACGGCCTTGGGGACCCTGAGAGAGAGAGAGATAGAAACAACTTATTATTTAAAGAAATCTTTGAGCTAAAATACTTTATATTCTATTCATGCTGTAATTCCGCTGGAAATGTCCTTCATCCTCTGATGTTGTTTATGGTGACTTTATATGTTTGTTTTGTTTTCTGTTGTGATGTTGCCCCATCCTGTAACATGCTGTAAGCGCTGTATTGTACACTATAGAAACATGGGACACATTCTACATTATTAGATAAGCAAAATGATTACAAAATGATTACAATTTACATAATGATGTATAATTGATTTATAGCTATTTTAAAATCATATGTTATTGCTTATATGTTTATAATATATCTGGGTAAAAATACATCCAATAATATTGTTGTCAACATCAAGGATGTAGGCCTCTGTGCCATGTGAACAAGTGTAGTAACTTGCAGACACCTAACATACAACATCTACACACCAAAGGAAAATGTAAATAATTATTGAACAAGGAAAATGTTGAAGCATTTTAAAGTTCACACAAAACAGCTGGGTTTTCTTTGCTTACCCTGTCACCTCGAGGTCCTTTTGCTCCCGTTGGGCCCTATGGTGGGAAAATATCTCTATCAGACAAACATACAAGACAAACCACCCAAATAAACATTTGTAAAACGTATCAGTACTTCTAGCAAAGCTGGTCATAGACCCTAATCTCAAATAGATGCTTGCATCAATGTTAAAGGAAAAATCCACTCAAACTATCTTTTGGTATTTTTTTCATTAATCCAATGTTGATCATCATGATGATGTGGCCAGTGACACTTTGCTTCTTGAAAGTCCAATATCTTGAAAACATGACTGCTGACATGGAAAACATTTTGGGACTGTATCAACAGTGGATTAATGAAAAAAAATACCAAAAGATAGCTTGAGTGGATTTTTCCTTTAATTGAGTTCAAGCATTAGAAGGTAGACTGCTATGTGTCATAATGTGTACATAAACAAACTTGACCTTACAGTTTGAGGACAAGCATGTCAACACATTAATGTTACTGTATGAGTCAACAGTGCATACTGACTGGCCTCTCACTTGACCTTTGAGTAATCCTGAGCCTCAAGTTCAGATATGCCACACTTTTCTATACTAGTAAATGACACATAAGAACATGTTTGCTCACCTTGAGTCCCCCCTAAATAGAAAAGATAAATAAATTTAAGATTTATTTATTCAGTCTTTCCTACATTTCTTATGTCATTCAACGTGTAAGCTATATCAACCGTACCTTCGTTTTCTCATCTCTTTTTTGCCAACAAAGCATATTAGTTGCCAGTGTCACACAGTATTGCATGCATAAGTGTATATTATAAGTCACATGCTTGTGCAGCTAACTATATCAAACAGATAACAGCACATAAAGATATGTCATATTAAACACTATTGCAGAGAGATGTTTAAAGGTGCACTATGGAGTTGGGTCAGTGATCTAATGCCAAATCCAGATTCATGTTGCATGGAAGTAGGCTATGCAGGTGTATAGGCCAATCAATCAGTCCTAATCAAGTCACCTTATAGAAAACCGCCCCTTTACAGCATCAGAATGCCAATATAGAGCTGAGAAACAATATCCAGGTGAGCAATTTGTAGCAATCTCAACTATAACAGACCATTTTAAACAAGCAACACTTTCTTTATACTGTAAAAAAAACCTGATATAATACAGGCCAAATCCAGGGCCTGTGTTAAAAAAGCTTCTCATAGTAGGAGTGCTTATCTAGGATCAGGACTTCCCTTCCACATAATTGTATTAATTATTATCTAAAATGCTAAACTGATCCTAGATCCGCACTTCTCAGAGACTTACTGAATATGGGCCTGGAATGTATCTGCCATTTTTAGCTTTCAAACCTCTTCCTGATCCTATTAAAGGGCCCATTGTGCCCAGCGGCCCCAAGGGTAAACCAGCACCAGCACTGGCGGTTTTAACTTTCACTGACACCACCCCTGACCAATAGGAGCCTCACCTATTCATTGGCAGCAAATGAAGAAAAAAACAACCCTCTCCAGAGGTAGCCTAAAATCAAACTGAAATTCTCCGCTATAGTTGAGATTGCTCATATTGTCGACAGAGGGATCCTGTCACCGTATATTAGCTGGAATTTGGAACAAACACATAAGATGCAAAAAGGTAAAATATCTTCTAAAAGCTGTTTTGATAGATAACATCATGCACATGTACTAACCGCTGTGATGTTTCAACGAGGAGGAGGAGGAGGAGGAGGAGGGGGAGGAGGAGGAGGGGGAAAAGGGCATACTCAGTTAGAACATGATCACTAACATAGTAAAATAGTTTCTGGAGAAATCTAAATTCTCTCTTCTTTTGACCCATTTGTCCAATGCAAAATGCCTTATTTTCCTTTGTAGATAGCAAAATAACTGTTGTTATTTGTTTCCAGAATATACACACAGATTAGAAAGATTAGAATGATAAGCATCTAAAAGGCAATCTGACAAAAACAACCAAAACCATATGAAAGGTATCAAAGCTGTCCATGTAAATGCGGCCAAGATCCTACAATATTCAATCGAGTTTTGTCAACAACAACATTGGGTCATATATAGGCCTGAAGTAGCTACTAGAATTCAACAGCATCCATCTTTGGGGAAAATAAAATCTTCAAATATGACTGAATTATATTTAATGCATTGTTGACAACTTCTCACTGACTGGAAATGTCAGTGTCATTTAGACCCTTGCCAACCAGCCAGCAGTCAGGTGTTTACTGGCTTCAAAGGCCTGTGTATCTGCATCCCCTAAGGAAAACAGCTTGTGGTGGAGAGAAGACCAGAAATAAGCCTTGTGTAATTAGGTACTGTATATGGATATACTGCTATAAATTAAGTGATCAGCATTCACTATAATCTACCTAAGTAAATGATATCCTATCATATGCTATCCTATGCTTTTGTATTGCATCATTGCCTATTATTTACTATGTATAGCAGGGCTAGCCAACCCTCTTCCTGGAGATCTACCGTCCTGTTGGTTTTCAGTCCCACCCTAATTTTACACACCTAATTATACTAATTAGCTGCTCAACAAGACCTTAACTAGCTGAATCAGAGATGCTAATTTAGGGTTGGACTGAAAACCTACAGGACAGTAGATCTCCAGGAAGAGGGTTGGACTGAAAACCTACAGGACGGTAGATCTCCAGGAAGAGGGTTGGACTGAAAACCTACAGGACAGTAGATCTCCAGGAAGAGGGTTGGACTGAAAACCTACAGGACAGTAGATCTCCAGGAAGAGGGTTGGACTGAAAACCTACAGGACAGTAGATCTCCAGGAAGAGGGTTGGACTGAAAACCTACAGGACAGTAGTTTTCCAGGAAGAGGGTTATAGCAACTTGATTTTGAGGAGTCTAAAGTACTACATTTTGGTCTAAATTACAAAATTACATTGTCAATGGTTTTGAAGAACTATCATCTTATGTTGCTTGTTATGACCTAGACGTTCCCTGTTTAGGCCTCAGTGGTGTCCTCATTATGATGCGGCATAACAAACGGTTCCTCTACATTTGGTCCTGCCCTGCTGATGGAGTGACATTCCACCTCCTCTAAAATACTGCGTTGTAATGTCCATACGTGGCCACTAGATGACGCATATGGACACTTAAAAGAATATCATCATGGAAAAGATTGTTTTAACTTATATATACACACAACACAAATGTCATTTGTTCTACTTGAAAATAATGCTCTTAATTCTTATAATACTAATATTACCTATATTTAAATGAAATAGCTCTGAACCTCACTACACAAGGCCTTCTCTTTAGAAGGCCTAACAAATATGTCATAGCTTGCACTAAGTTACTCAATAATATGTCGAAATAATTTTGGGATCGAAAATCTATACCTTTGTAAAGATCTATATGTATTTCTATAGAAAATATATCTAGGAGGGTTGATGCCAAAGGAGATGCTGTTAAATTGACCACCAGGGGGCGGCGTTTCAATTCCCTATAATAAAAAGTTCATTCCCTGGACTCTGAACAGTATGTACAACGCCCCAAACTTTTCATCCTAGGAGTTTACAGATACATTCCAATTGTAGTCTAGTTGTTCGCAGTTCCATTGTTCTAAAATATATTCAAAGCCACTACATTAACAACTATAAACGATTCTTTCAAGGCTGTGATAACGTTTTTTCATCAGTGCGTTTCTCTGAGACTAATCAATTGGCAATTGTATCCACGGAAAAAGAAAGAATCCACCGAAATGACCAGGATCCGTTCGATTTTATATAGCCAGAGGGAAGCCCTCAAAAGAAATTTTAGCGGTCCTCTGGTAATTTCCAAGAAAGTTCCATATAAAAGCCAAGCATAAGCGCTGTAAGGTCCTCCTGAACTCTTAAAGCAGGACAAAAATCCTCGGTAAAAGACAAAAACATATCAAACTTACATTGGCATGATGCTAGAAATGAAGTTACTGCAAGCAGCAACAGAATCCGGTTATCCACAAAGCTGAGCATGTCTAAGCAGACATGCAGACTCCTTGTGCTGCAGTGCCCTGTTTAACTACTTCAAGCAGGCATACAGTTGTGGTGACTAGAGTAACTCCAAGCTTGGAAACCTGCTGCCGCGATGCTAGAATAATACAGACCAATCAGTCCTATTTATATGGCAGGAGGTTCCTTTGTCTGCGTGTCAACAGTCAGCCCCCGGACCAATAGGAGAAGTGAAATCCTATATGACTCCCATCCCATCCCCAATAAGTCATGTGGTCCTACATCTCCAACCTTCTCTCAGAAACGTTGGCAACGCTTCGGCGATGATGACGAGTGCATCGTTTTAATTAGATCCATTCTTGAGGACGTGGACAATGTAGACGTTTAAAAAGGAGTAAGACCTGCATTTTTTTCTCACTTTTTGTAAGGTGGTTCATCACACTGGACGTGTAGCTGAGAGGGAAGGGGTAGTTCAGTACGTCGAAGCTTGGTGAGGGCACGTTGGCCATCCGACTGTCATCTTGTGCTTTGCCCCGGTCGGGTCTGGCGCATAGGCCAAATATGTCCAGTGCGGTGTGCGCAGGAATGCGCCCTGCATCTCTGTCGGTCGGATTTAAAGAAGAAAATGCCATACAGGGAGAGGACGCAGGAGACTTTTCTGTTTGTATAAATCAGCTATTTTTTTCATGGACTATTTGTACTCCCAAGTTTGACCTTTTAAGCGTGGATTTAGCCTATATTTTACCCCCCCCGCCCACAAGCTTTACGCATTATCACTATTTACTGTTTTGCACAGTCATTTCACTGACTTCACACACAGGCCTCTCCCTGCCTGTCGACATTGTAACGCTTCTAAAATTTCTAAATGAGTCCTAATTAATATAAAGAAAGCATTTTTCATTCATCAAGCAAACATTTGATATATTTATCTGAGTGAATAAAATCACAGGTTTAATGATAGATTACCCCCAAGCAACATACAGTATAAGATATGGGTGTTTTGATATCAATTATATCACAGCTGTAGGCTACATTAATTGATGATGGTGGATCTGGTGTTCAAAGGGCACTATATTCTGGAAAAGCCTGTGCATTGTCATGGAATGCAATGGAGGTATTCTACCGCCTGGACTGATCATACAAAAGACAGGTGAGAGAGATCTGATTTCAGATTCTCTCTCTCCCTCCCTCCCCTAATCAGCTCTTACCTGGCCACATGACCAGACATGTTGGCAGTCACACTACTACCGCACTAATGCTTCCCTAATG
Organism: Brachymystax lenok tsinlingensis; assembly: GCA_030435695.1. Lineage (NCBI taxonomy): Eukaryota > Metazoa > Chordata > Actinopteri > Salmoniformes > Salmonidae > Brachymystax > Brachymystax lenok. The sequence goes on from CM059806.1 coordinate 28,151,038, forward strand.
CTATCTCTACCTCTCACAGTCACTTGGACCCTTTTTATTTGGACTGCACATTAAAGCATTTCATATGATCATACATTCAAAAGTAAATGTAATGTTTACTACAACACCCTATTAGAAAATGATATCTTTGCCACACCAAATATAATTGATGGAGGCTGTTGTAAAGTAAAATGGGCATAGTTTAATATATACTGATCATAAACCCAACATGCAATAATTTCAGGTCATATAAGTAAATCTGTTCATTTAAATAAATTCATTAGGCCCTAATCTATGGATTTCACATGACTGGGCAGAGGCGCAGCCATGCTCTGCCCAGCCAATCAGAACAGGTTTCTCCCCACAAAAGGGCTTTATTACAGACAGAAATACTCCTCAGTTTCATCAGCTGTCCGGGTGGCTGGTCTCAGACGATCCCGCAGGCGAAGAAGCCGGATGTGGAGGTCCTTGGTTGGCGTGGTTACACATGGTCTGTGGTTGTGAGGCCAGTTGGACGTACTGCCAAATTCTCTAAAATTATGGTAGAGAAATTAAATTCTATATCAACAGCTCTGATGGACATTCCTGCAGTAAGCATACCAATTGCACGCTCCCTCAATATTTTATAGTGACCTTTTATTGTCCCCAGCACAAGGTGCACCTGTGTAATGATCATTCTGTTTAATCAGCTTCTTGATATGCCACACCTGTCAGGTAGATGGATGATCTTGGCAAAGGAGAAATGCTGACTAACAAGGATGGATACAAGTGTGTGCACAACATTTTAGAAATTTCTGGGATCATTTATTTCAACTCATGAAACATGGGACCAACACTATGAGTTTATATTTTTGTTCAGTATAGTTTGGAAAGGAGCAAAAGTAGGCTATAAAGACTATTCTGACATCAGACAACCCAAGGACACACATTGTTTATAATACAACTTTCTACATCTCCTTAGGGAAATGAGGACCTACTTCCTGGCCACCATGTTCAACTTCAACAGAGAGGAAAATCATTACCTCAATATCTATGCAGACTCTCAGATCAGAAATACCCCCATAAGTTTTAACCTGAAGTAACTATTTACAATTGTAATAATAATAATTTGGTGGGTGTTTATATTTGTCCTATTTCACACGTGTGTATTAATGCGCTAGGCTACCTGCCGCCCTAGGTTTGACAATTATAAGTTCCTGCCCATATCCTGGCTGTCTCTTGATGACATTCACAGCCTTTCTCCACCCTGACTATATTTGCTGGTTTATTAATTGTGTTCATGCATGATTTATTCATTCAATCAGAAGTCAACTGAGAAGACAGTTCTTATTGCTACCAAGCAGATATCATTTCCATCAGGTATAGCACCTCCCCTCAGATACCTGTGCTATCCTTGATAAGCCCAGGCAGTGCTAACAATAAAGACAATGTGTGGATCATGCACTGTAATGACACTAACAGTCTTAATACAGTGAAAATGAACTGGAGTGAGACAGTATGAGTGTTGGGTCCCTAATCTAGCCACTGATGTAGCCTAGTATGCCTCAAAATGGCCGATTTTCTGCTTTTTTTTCTCATGGTCCTCTTCCTCTGGCCTCCCCTCTCCTACCTTAGCAGTGCTGGAAAAAATGTGTCATCACTGGAATATCAAGACATCCCAAACTCAACTCTCTCTCTGTCCCTGAGTGAAAGGAGGGGAGAGATCAGAGAGGTGAGGGGTGAGTGGTACGGGGATGAAATGTGTTTTAAAGATGGCTGCACGCCCAACTCACTGTTAAAACTGAACATGGCTCATGTTCTCTGACTGAGACGCTGGAAGTCTTGAACTACTTTGAGACCAGACTGCATTCATGAATATGAAATGAAAGATGCTCCCGGCCTGCAAGACTCCAGTATATTTTCATTATGAAAGACAAAACAATGATGGCTCAGACTCTACTACAGTTGACAACAAACACAGGTCTAAAGTCTTAAAAACATTACTTTTCATTAGAGTAATATTTAGAACAAGAGTTATTTTGGGATCTATGCAGAGTGTCTATGTTTGACCTATCATAACATCAAGCATCAACAACCAGTAGATGAATGAAGAAATCCTGACACAGGCCGACATCAAGTCACCATGTATGTAGGAGGTACAGTAATGCACCGTCAACATTGACGTTTATGCTGGCACTACACCCTATATAATACAAATAGTGAGTCAGTGTCTAGATGGTTGTTTAGACTAAATTTGCAGAAGTCTTCCTCAGAGCTCTAATGGATCAGTCCTGTGTTTAAATACTATTTTAAAATATTTCAAATACTTTATCTGGGCATGATAGTGCTTTTCTGGCTTAATGGACCAATAGAATAGCCCCCCAAACTGCAAACCTTGCCCATCTGGCACATTTGGCGCATCCAGGCGGCCAAAGCAAAGTTGGCCACTCACAGATGGAAATTGAATGCCCACAGCATGAATGGAGATTTTGCCCTTTCATTTGATTGGGTGCATAACTCCAGTCCTTGAGGGCTAGTCAGTCCTGCTGATGTTCATCACCTTTTAGTACTTAATTGATCACTTTAATGTAATTGATTAGCTAAAGAGTTCCAGTCTAAACTCCACATTCTCTCCTAATGGAAGTCCTTCCCAGGACAACAAGGAGAATTCCTTCATTCTATTCTTCTTGCAGTCGGCCATTTTTCTGAAACCTTTTTTTAGTCTATTCAACTGTTGCATCCAGCCCAGATGATGGCCAGGCTAGCTACATAGCACTGCCTGTAGTCAGATTCCAGATGTTCTGTGTTCCTTTTTCCATTTTGGGATGTCTTCTCTAATATCTTACCTCTTACAGTTGAAGTCGGAAGTTTACATACACTTAGGTCATTAAAACTTGTTTTTCAACCACTCCACAAATTTCTTGTTAACAAACTATAGTTTTGGTAAGTCGGTTAGGACATCTACTTTGTGCATGACACAAGCCATTTTTCCAACAATTGTTTACAGACAGATTATTCCACGTATAATTCACTGTATCACAATTCCAGTGGGTCAGAAGATTACACACACTAAGTTGACTGTGCCTTTAAACAGCTTGAAAATTCCCGAAAATGATGGCATGGCTTTAGAAGCTTCTGTTAGGCATAATTGACATAATTTTAGTCCATTAGAGGTGTACCTGTGGATGTATTTCAAGGCCTACCTTCAAACTCAGTGCCTCTTTACTTGACATCATGGGAAAATCTAAAGAAATCAGCCAAGACCTCAGAAAAACAATTGTAGACCTCCACAAGGCTGTTTCATCCTTGGGAGCAATTTCCAAATGCCTGAAGGTACCACGTTCATCTGTACAAACAATAGTACACAAGTATAAACACCATGGGACCACGCAGCCGTCATACCGCTCAGGAAGGAGACGCGTTCTGTCTCCTAGAGATTAACGTACTTTGGTGCGAGAAGTGCAAATCAATCCCAGAACAACAGCAAAGGACCTTGTGAAAATGCTGGAGGAAACGGGTACAAAAGTATCTGTATCCACAGTAAAACAAATCTTATATCGACATAACCTGAAAGGCCGCTCAGCAAGGAAGAAGCCACTGCTCCAAAACCACCATAAAAAAAGCCAGACTACGGTTTGCAACTGCACATGGGGACAAAGATTGTACTTTTGGGAGAAATGTCCTCTGGTCTGATGAAACAAAAATATAATATTTGGCCATAATGACCATCGTTATGTTTGGAGGAAAAAGCCGAAGAACACCATCCCAACCGTGAAGCACGGGGGTGGCAGCATCATGTTGTGGGGGTGCTTTGCTGCAGGAGGGACTGGTTCACTTCACAAAATAGATGGCATCACGAGGAAAGTAAATTATGCTGATATATTGAAGCAACATCTCAAGACATCAGTCAGGAAGTTAAAGCTTGGTCACAAATGGGTCTTCCAAATGGACAATGACCCCAAGCATACTTCCAAAGTTGTGGCAAAATGGCTTAAGGACAACAAAGTCAAGGTATTGGAGTGGCCATCACAAAGCCCTGACCTCAATCCTATAGAAATTTGTGGGCAGAACTGAAAAAGTGTGCGAGCAAGGAGGCCTACAAATCTGACTCAGTTACACCAGCGCTGTCAGGAGGAATGGGCCAAAATTCACCCAATTTATTGTGGGAAACTTGTGGAAGGCTACCCAAAACGTTATGAACATTATGATACTTGTGTTGGGTCCCTAATCTAGCCACTGATGTGGCCTAGTGTTCCTCAAAATGGCTGATTCTCTGCTCTTTTTCCTTTGTCCTCCTCCACTGGCCTCCCCTCTCCTACCTTAGCAGTGCCGGAAAAAATGTGTCATCGCTAGAAAATCCAGACAACCCAAACTCAACTTTTCTCTATCCCTGAGTGAAAGGAGGGGGGAGATCAGAGAGGTGAAGGGTGAGTGGTACGGGGATGAAATGTGTTTTAAAGATGGCTGCATTCCCAACTCACTGTTACAACTGAACATGGCTCATGTTCTCTGACTGAGACGCTGGAAGCCTTGAACTACTTTGAGACCAGACTGCATTCATGAATATGAAATGAAAGATGCTCCCTGCCTGCAAGACTCCAGTATATTTTCATTATGAAAGACAAAACAATGATGGCTCAGACTCTACTACAGTTGACAACAAACACAGGTCTAAAGTCTTAAAAACATTACTCTTCATTAGAGTAATATTTAGAACAAGAGTTATTTTGAGATCTACAGATCTGATATCTTAAATTGACAAGTTAATGCAGCAGGAAAATAATCCTGCAGTAACAGGACATGTGAGTTGTAATGTGGATTATATTTAATGGACATTTTGTAGGGGTTGATGCATTTTTCTTTGGGGCAAAATAAGTCTGACATTTTATAGTGGAAATTACAAACTGTAGAAGCCTTTTTTAAACTGCTACAAGTTTGCATATCCTGAGGTGCAGGAAGATTCTCTACGACAACAGAGTGATCAAACTAAGACATTACATCTGTATGTGTGCCTATGTTTGACTTATCTAAACATCAAGCATCAAAAAACAACAGTTGAATCAAGAAATGCACATACAGGCCTAAATCAAGTCAAGTCACCATGTACACTGAACAAAAATATAAACGCAATATGCAACAATTTCAAATATTTTTATAGTTCATATAAGGAAATCAGCCAATTGAAATATATACAGTCTGTAGCTTATGCCTGCCCATACCATAACCCCACCGCCACCATGGGGCACACTGTTTTATCACGTTTCAGGAGAAGACCCAGATGCAGACAGTGTCGAAGTAACAGAAGTTTATTACTAGAACAAGTGGCAGGCAAAACGACATGTCAAGGGCAGGCAGAGGTCAGTAATCCAGATCAGAGACCATAAGGTATAGAACGGCAGGCAGTCTTGGGGTCAGGGCAGGCAGAGGTCAATAATCCAGGGTGGTGTGACAAGGTACAGAACAGCAGGCTCAGGGTCAGGGAAGGCAGAAATGGTCAAAACCGGGAAAACTAGAAAACAGGAACTAGAAAAAGGGGAAAAATTACGGTAGGCTTGACAAACAAAATTAATTGGCAACAGACAAACAGAGAACACAGGTATACGTACACTGGGGATAATGGGGAAGATGGGAGACACCTGGAGGGGTGTCGAGACAAGCACAAAGACATGTGAAACAGATCAGGGTGTGACAGTTTACAACGTTGACATCAGCAAAACGCTCGCCCACACAACGCCATACACGTCTGCCATTTTTATTTTTTATTTCACCTTTATTTAACCAGGTAGGCAAGTTGAGAACAAGTTCTCATTTACAACTGCGACCTGGCCAAGATAAAGCAAAGCAGTTCAACACATACAACAACACATAGTTACACATTGGAGTAAACAAACACACAGTCAATAATACAGTAGAAAATAAAACAAATCTATATACAATATGTGCAAATGAGGTAAGATAAGGAACATAAGGCAATAAATAGGCCCTGGTGGCGAAGTAATTACAGTATAGCAATTTAACACTGGAATGGTAAATGTGCAGTAGATGAATGTGCAAAGTAAAAATACTGGGGTGCAAAGGAGCAAGATAAATAAATGACTACGGTAGGGGATGAGGTAGTTGGTTGGGCTATGTACAGGTGCAGTGATCTGTGAGCTGCTCTGACAGCTGGTGCTTAAAACTAATGAGGGAGATAAGTGTCTCCAGTTTCAATGATTTTTGTAGTTCGTTCCAGTCATTGGCAGCCATCTGCCCGGTACAGTTGAAACTGGGATTCATACTTCTCCAGCTTGCCAGAGGCCATCGAAGGTGAGCATTTGCCCACTGAAGTTGGTTATGATGCCAAACTGCAGTCAGGTCAAGACCCTGGTGAGGACGACGAGCACGCAGATGAACTTCCCTGAGACGGTTTCTGACAGTTTGTGCAGAAATTCTATGGTTGTTCAAACCCACAGTTGTCCAGGTGGCTGGTCTCAGACCATCCCGCAGGTGAATAAGCCGGATATGTAGGTCCTGGGCTGGCATGGTTACACGTGGTCTGCAGTTGTGAGGCCGGTTGGACGTACTGCCAAATTCTCCAAAACGTTGCTTATGGTAGAGAAATTAACATTAAATTCCTGGTAACAGCTCTGGTGGACATTCCTGCAGTCAGCATGCCAATTCCACGCTTCCTCAAAACTTGAGACATCTGTGGCATTGTGTTGTGTGACAAAACTGCACATTTATTATGGCCTTTTATTGTCCCCAGCACAAGGTGCACCTGTGCAATTATTATGTTGTTTAATCAGCTTCTTGATATGTCACACCTGTCAGGTGGATGGATTATCTTGGCAAAGGAGAAATGCTCACTAACAGGGATGTAAACAAATTTGTGCACAAAATGTGAGAAATAAGCTTTTTGTGCATATGGAAAAATTTGGGAATCTTTTATTTCAGCTCATGAAACATGGGGCCAACACTTTACATGTTGTGTTTATATTTTGGTTCAGTATATGTAGGAGGTACAGTACTGCACCTTCAACAATGACTTTCACACTGGCACTACACCCTATATAATACGAATAGTGAGTCAGTGTCTAGATAGTTGTTTAGACTAAATTTGCAGAAGTCTTCCTCAAATTATTAGTGGATCAGACTTATTAGCAATAATTACAAAAGCATTACCTGGGCTTTTTTTTGCTTGCCTGGCTTAATGGACCAATAGAATAGTCCCAAAACTGTAAACCCCATCTATCTGGCACATCCAAGCAGCCAAAGAAAAGAAACATACTTGAAAGATTTCAAATAGTACATAAATCCAGGTCTCTACACTCTGTGATAGGCTGACCCAATATGAGAACCATTTGAACAACCTTTTTTTGGGGGTTCCAGGTAGAACCCTTTTGGTTCCAGGTAGACCCCTTTTGGGTTACATGTCGAGCCCTTTCTACAGAGGGTTTTGCATGGTGTAGTGGATAGTGCTTGTCAGATCCAGCCTAAACCCCTGGAACGTGAGGTTTCTTAAGAGTCAGAGAGTTTATCATTAGGACCTGTCTCACAGTTGAAGATCTCCCCATGGGGATTCCCAACGTTTTCCTTCACACGCTAATGCAAGTCAGTCTTGTCATTAGAATCAAGTCTGGCCAGTCTGTGTTAGGGGATTATGTGTTGATTTGTCTGTCATAAGACAACTAAACATCATGGTTTACAATGGGCTCCCTGATGTGTGGTACATGTTGGTCTCTCACGGATGGGAATTAAATGTCCACAGAAAAAAAAGAAGAAAAAAAAGGGTCATTTTGCCCTTTCATTTGAACGTGTGCAAACTCCAGTCCTCGAGGGCTAGCCATCCCCTTGTAACGCTTAACTGATCACTTAATGTTATTGATTAGCTTAAAAGAGTTCCAGTCTAAACTCCATATTATTTCCTAGTGAAAGTCCTTCTCGGGGCAACAAGGAGGGTTCCCTCATTCTTTTCTTCTAACCGTTTCTTCTAACCGCCATTTTGCTGAAACCTTTTTCTCCTTCTTTTCCACTGTTGCCTGGAGCCTCTGTCTCTGTGTCAGGTTAGCCAGCAGTCTGCGTTCTGATTGGCTAGCGTTGGTCTCTCGTCTCCCTGGCCCCTATCGCAGCGTCTCATATTTCCCCCAGATCTAGAGGCAGGCGTGGAGGATTATAGGCCGGCTGAATCCTTCCATGTCAGTGGTGTTTGTACACCTGCCAGCCAGCCAGTGCCAGATTAATGCAGGGGTCCAACAGAACCCCCCAAAAGAAAAAAGGAAATACATTATACATATCATTTTTTTTACTGTAACCGCCAACCACAGAAGGACTCAGGGTCCCGCTCTCAATGAGCATAGACAGCCTGCTGCTGCCTGCGGCCGCTCTGTTAAATGGGTGGAGGAGAGGAGGTAGGGGTCCCATGTGGGTAACTGGGGTGCCCTGCCTTGGTTAGGTAACTGATTCAGGGCCGGCCCTAGCTTTTTGGGAGCCCTAAGCAAGATTTGGTTGGGGGGCCTTGCCACCTCACGGTCAAAACACTTGACGGCAGAAAAAAAAAAATGATTTCCTGCAATTTTACACGTTTTATGCGCTATGATGTGTTAATCCGGCCCTGCAGCCAGTTGAAACAGGAAATCAACAAGATAAATGGCTTTAGACATGACTTTCATCAGTTTTAGTGAATGTAATATACAATAAAACAAATTGTTCTTGAGGTACATTATACATTTGATTCATAAAAAGGTTTTGAATACATCAATGGAATGATAGATACAGTGCCATCAGAAAGTATTCCGACTCCTTGACTTTTCCACCTTTTGTGTTACAGCCTGAATTTAAAATTGATACATTTGAGATTTTGCTTCACTGGCCTACACACAATACCCGATAAAGTCAAAGTGGAATTATGTTTTTAGAAATGTTTACAAATGAATTAAAAATGAAAAACTGAAATGTCTGGAGTAAATAAGTATTCAACCCCTTTGTTATGGCAAGTCTAAATGATAAGTTGCAATAATAGTGTTTAACATGATTTTTGAATGACTACCTCATCTCTGTACCCCACACATACAAACCCCACACATATATGTAAGGTCCCTCTGTCAAGCAGTGAACTTCAAACACAGATTCAAACAGAAAGACAATGGATTTTTTCCAATGCCTCGCAATGAAGGGCAACTATTGGTAGAAGGGTAAAAAATAAAAAGCTGACATTTAATATTCCTTTGAGCATGGTGAAGTTATTAATTACATTTTGGATGGTGTATCAATACACCCAGTCACTACAAAGATACAGGTGTCCTTCCTAACTCAGTTGCTGGAGAGGAAGGAAACTACTCAGGGAGGCCAATGATGACTTTAAATGGCTGTGAATGGCTGTGATAAGAGAAAACTGAGGATGGATCAACAACATTGTAGTTACTCCACAATACTAACCTAAATGACAGAGTGAAAAGAAGAACGCTTGCACAGAACAAAAATATGAATCCATAAAAAAGTGGTTGAATACTTATTGACTAAAGACATTTCAGCTTTTCATTTTTATTAACTCAATATTAGGGAAGGTGTTCTTAATGTTTTGTACACATGTCCAGATGCACATAGACAAAGTTAGGTGACTGGCACACCCGGTCCAGAGGAGCTCCCTATAGGGGGAGGGTGAAGAGAGAAACACAGGGCAGAGAGAGAGTCAGTGATTAAAGAGGAGGAGCACACACTCCCATAATGATGGACTTATTTCACTGACTAGAGAGAGAGAGAGAGAGAGAAAGAGACAAAGAGAGCGAGAGACACAGAGAGCGAGAGACACAGAGAGCGAGAGAGACACATAGAGAGACACACAGAGACACACAGATAGAGACACAATGAGAGAGAGAGACACAGAGAGAGAAAGACAGAGAGAGAGAGAGACAGAGAGAGAGAGACACAGAGAGCGAGAGATACAGAGAGCGAGAGAGACAGAGAGAGAGAGAGAGAGAGAGAGAGAGAGAGAGAGAGACAGAGAGGGAGAGACACAGAGAGAGAGAGACACAGAGGGAGAGACACAGAGAGAGTGAGAGACAGAGAGAGACAGAGACAGAGAGACAGAGAAAGTGAGACATATAGAGAGAGAGACACAGAGAGAGAGAGAGAGAGAGAGAGAGAGAGAGAGAGAGAGACACAGAGACACAGAGACACAGAGAGAAAGAGAGAGACAGCGAGAGCGAGAGACACAGAGAGAGAGAGGTAAAGAGAGCGAGAGAGAACACAACACACACACAGCAGCAATTGTCAACGACCAGGGCGGCTGAGGTTTTTAAATGCCAGGCTATGATATTGTCTTTCTCTGCTCTGGACACTGTGGTGATGAACGTTCCTCATGAAATATTGAAGGAAAGAATCTGCAAGAAAACGTCTACTGTGAAACTCAGCTTAGCTGTATTGAAGCAGTATTCATTATAATTTATGCTGTAAACTCATATTTGTCAGTACTGGGATGCACTCTGGAATTTAGGTTATATAAATTATAAGCCCCACTACATTAACAGGTACACCATCCTGTAGATAATGTTGGCAGGAACAATACTTTGTTAGTTGCCTTGGCTCAAGATGGGCCACCAGTCAGTAATAGACAACCAGCTGTACAATATTCCCCTGCATTCATTTGATATTAGTGCAGTAAACAGGGACTCCTGGTGACTTACATACTATACTGTAGGAGGTTGCTGGCATGTGCATGAGTCTTTAAGCACCAGGCATGCTGCGTCAAAGAATTCAGCGCATTACACCAACAGGCCTAAACGCATACCAGAATGCTGCTGGCATGTTGCTCCCTGTCTTTACCTATACAGACCAGGAAGGAAGGAAGCAGAGGTACAAACCTTTTAAGGAGCTTATTTACTTTATGTGCTTCAAATTATACAACTTTGACTGTGGTCTACTCTCACCCCAACCACTATCTATCTCTCACCCCAACCACTCTCTCTCTCACCCCAACCACTATCTATCTCTCACCCCAACCACTCTCTCTCTCACCCCAACCACTCTCTCTCTCACCCCAACCACTCTCTCTCTCTCACCCCAACCACTCTCTCTCTCACCCCAACCACTCTCTCTCTCACCCCAACCACTCTCTCTCTCACCCCAACCACTCTCTCTCACCCCAACCACTATCTATCTCTCACCCCAACCACTCTCTCTCTCACCCCAACCACTATCTATCTCTCACCCCAACCACTCTCTCTCTCACCCCAACCACTCTCTCTCTCACCCCAACCACTCTCTCTCTCACCCCAACCACTCTCTCTCTCACCCCAACCACTCTCTCTCTCACCCCAACCACTCTCTCTCTCACCCCAACCACTCTCTCTCTCACCCCAACCACTCTCTCTCACCCCAACCACTCTATCTCTCACCCCAACCACTCTCTCTCTCACCCCAACCACTCTCTCTCTCACCCCAACCACTCTCTCTCTCACCCCAACCACTCTCTCTCTCACCCCAACCACTCTCTCTCTCACCCCAACCACTCTCTCTCTCACCCCAACCACTATCTATCTCTCACCCCAACCACTCTCTCTCTCACCCCAACCACTCTCTCTCACCCCAACCACTATCTATCTCTCACCCCAACCACTCTCTCTCTCACCCCAACCACTATCTATCTCTCACCCCAACCACTCTCTCTCTCACCCCAACCACTCTCTCTCACCCCAACCACTATCTATCTCTCACCCCAACCACTCTCTCTCTCACCCCAACCACTCTCTCTCTCACCCCAACCACTCTCTCTCTCACCCCAACCACTATCTATCTCACCCCAACCACTCTCTCTCTCACCCCAACCACTCTCTCTCTCACCCCAACCACTCTCTCTCTCACCCCAACCACTCTCTCTCTCACCCCAACCACTCTCTCTCCCCCCAGAGATAGATAACAACTGAGGCTCAGACGGCTCAAAACACAGCTGTTTTTCATCCAAAAGTTTTGCATCTTCTATGTTTAAACAAGCTATTTGGGCCTTGCAGCTGTCTGAATTGATGCTCATTGCATTGCTTGCTTCTCTGTAAGCCCACAGAGTCAAATAAATGGGTAAGATACTGCTCAGGGTATCTAAGGGTTATCCAACAATAACAATACACTAACTATCCCTATTCCCTGTCTGTGAGAGTTGAAGTTTAGTGAGAGAAAGTATGTGTCGTGAAAGAGAATCAAAGTTGGGAACCTCCCTAGGTTCTGCCTAAGACATAGTTATCTTCCTCTGTGTCCACATGACTCATAGTCTGGTCAGCAAAGGCATAATAAACGTGACAGAAATATCCCCACACAATGTCCCTGGAGTCAGGAGCAACAGGAAAATTGGTAGATAGCTCTGTCTGTAGTTTCAGAGAAAAAACCTGCAACGTACTGTATAATGGGATTTAATACCAGTGAGAGACTGTCCAGCAAAAGATGATTTATAAAAGTCTAGCACTCGTAAAGAAATAGACAAAAGATATTTCAGTTCAAGTTCAAAGAATGTTAATGATTCTACAAAAATGTCCGTTAATTAAAATCTACATAATAATTCACAATTCCTGTTGGTGCAGGATTATTTTCCTGGTGTAGTAAACTGGCTAAAATTAAGATCCTACATCTGTAGCGTTGAAAATGACGCCAATTGTTGTCTCCCTTTTATTAGTAAACACATGATATAGCCAGCTGGCAGAGATGGAAGAACTACAAGGAATACTGATAATTGTTCATTTGTGAGATAATGTCTAGATGGTAAATTGCCTGGCTGGGCTGATGAGACAGTGGATTGCGAAGTTAGATGGAACAGAGTAAATATTAATTTTAGCCAGTGGTTTAGCCTGTGGTAACTTGTGGAATAGACACCGGCTGGAATGCGATTTTAACCGATCAGCATTTAGGATTAGACCCACCCGTTGTATTAGACCCACCCGTTGTATAAAGTAGAATGTACAGTACATTCAGAAGGTCTCAGTATGGAGTAGGTTTCTGTCTGCAATACCATGAAAGGGTTAAGCCAAGCTAAGGCAGTGTGAGAGGAGTCGAACGCTGAAATCTATTCCGTATTACTGCACACATGAGGAACAGATTTGAGTGAGTCCAGTTGTCTGGAGCGTCTCTCTCTCTCTCTCTCTCTCTCTCTCTCTCTCTCTCTCTCTCTCTCTCTCTCTCTCTCTCTCTCTCTCTCTCTCTCTCTCTCTCTCTCTCTCTCTGTGGTTCAGTCCAAATGGCACACTAATCCATACATAGTACACTACTTTTGACCCGTGCCCATAGGGCTCCTATAGGGCTCCCATAGGGCTCCCATAGGGCTCTGGTCAAAGGCAGTGCACTACATAGGATGCCATTTGGAACACAGCCTCTCTCACTGGCAACGAGGTCAAGTCCAGAGCAGCGTAGTTTATCATTACACATCTGGGAAACTCACTGAGGCAATCTGGTCTGGTTTGGAGGACAGAAGAGAGAAGAGACAACGCTCTCCATCCGTAACCAGCTTTTATGAAAAAGACTTTAGAGCTGAAAAGTAAAAAAGTAATGTAAAATGGTCTGTTGTAACCTAGTGACTAATACTGTATTGAACTTCATAAACATGCTAAATGACATCCATTTGTAGTCCAATTTTATGTAGGAGGTAGTGAGAGCTGGTGACGTTGTTAAGGGGTTAAGGATGAGTCATATGGGCCTGTGCTCATTGGTTGTGTCACGGCATCTGTGCTGTCTTTTATATTTTAGGTGGGGGGGCGTTTACCATCAGGCTCCGCCTTCTTTTTCTTGGCAAAAGCTATCCGGTATCCTTGGGACATCCCTACCCCATTGAAGTAGACATTTTAAATGGTTAAGGTAAGGGTTAAGGTTATCGTTAGGTAAGGGTTATGGTTATGGCTAAGGTCTGGCTAAGGGTAAGGTTTAAGGTTAGGGCCATGGTTTAGGGTAGGGACACGTCCCAAGGACCCCGGATAGCATGAGCCACACAACAAGTATGACAGGGAAAAATGGCATCATCATTAATATTAATGTTGATGGGAATCTGACACCCTGTTCATTGCCTCCTCCTATTCCCTTCTCTTTGATAACTCCTCCCCCTTTAAGTGGTTGCCCAGGTTTCTCTACTCTCTAGAATAGCTCTATATGGAGGTCTTCTTTCCCTCGCTTTTTTCCAATATGGAAAATGAATGCTGCCTGGCTGTCTCAGCTTCACATGCCACAGTAATATCCTTTCCATGACTTCAACTTCTTTGACTCAACTGCAGTCCTGCTGACCATCTACTTCAGACAATGTTGGAATACTGTGAAAAACAAGAGAGAAAGCATCCCATTTCAACACTCGCGTCAAAACCTTATATTTCTGTACTCCCCCAACACACACACACACACACACACACACACACACACACACACACACACACACACACACACACACACACACACACACACACACACACACACACACACACACACACACACACACACACACACACACACACACACATCTGCTCCCCACCCCCACAGTGAGTCTCTTCTCTGCACCCAGATGTAAACAGTAGGAGAGGCTGGGTCACCATCAAGAGTTATGGAGGGGAGGTCAGAGAGGAGAAAAACAACAGCAAGAAACCTCTACATGAGTGAGCTCATGTCCCGTCCCCATTCCTGACTTCAACTTCCTGTGCACAACTCAGGGGTTTGTGGAGACCGTGGAGACCCCAAAAGAAACCTTTCTCATCTTGCACTTTATCGTTCCCTCCCTCTCTCTCTCTCTCTCTCTCTCTCTCTCTCTCTCTCTCTCTCTCTCTCTCTCTCTCTCTCTCTCCCACTATCCCCCCTCTCTCTTTCTCTTTCTCTGTTCAACCAATCTCATCCGGAGTAAATTCCCCTTTTTTCTCTCAGATTTAATTTAATCTACTGTTCCACTGTTTTTTTTTCAACTTGAAATACAAGTACTGCATTACTACGTTGATGGACGTAGAGAAGGAACTTATATTGTCTATTGCGATGTGATCTCATTGGAATGGGCTGGGGAACTTCACCCTTAACTTCTGTTGTGCCAAGGATACATTATGGAAAACTTTAATGTAATTTGTGGCTTAGACTGGAAAGATCAGAGTTGAGAGAATTCTATTTATTTTCCACCAGCTCTTTCTGAAAGTGGTGAGAGTAACATCCAATAACTCCTCACATTCACCAATGTATTTAAATAAAGGAATTAAGATTGGACATATGGATTATTTTGAACACAACTTCTCTATAGGTATAGCTACCCTGCAAGTATACTTAGAGTAGAGAATTCAAGGTTTCCTGCTGCAGTCTGTGAGTGTACACCTCCCTGAGGATTTACCCTCCTGCTTTAGGGCTGCTAAACTTCCCAGGAAGTAAATGACTCCTCCAGACCTCTCTCTCTCTGCGTACAGATGGAGATGGGAGGGACATAGGAACAGGAAACACCCCTGATAGTACCACTTACTCTCCTTTCTCCAAAAAGGGTTCTTGCTGTTCTTACTGTAAGACTCAAGTTGTACAACAGAAGTACCATGCATTTTGTCTCAACCGGTGATACAACAGGGAGTTTTTCTGGACAAAAATAATTTGGGGACACCGCACAACGGTTGTGTGAACATGTTTGTGCACTCTAACTCTTGATTGTATCACAAAAATATCTGTTTTATCACAACCATTGTGTCAAATGCGTTGTGCATCAGTTGTACAATGTAAGTGTATACGGGCCAAACTGAATTGAGAAAAACTGTTTTACTGTACAACCATTTCCTTTGAGGAATATTTTTATGATCTGCCTGTTTATTCTGGATTATTTTCCATTCAATTGAAAATCCTATGCCGTGTGGGTGTAGGAAGGCTAGCATTGGCAAAATATTTCAACAAAACTTCAGCAAAGATATTACTGATTGAATGACGATCACATTTGTGTTATTAGTACAATGACATATGGAGTGTATTGGGTTAAGCTATCCATCTAAATGTAATGCATCTGCCCTCCAATTCAGGGTTATGGGCTAAAACTAGAAGCTCAAACATCTTCCACCTGTTTACAATCAAACCTCCACCTGCCACATAAAATCTGTGAGGACACTTGCTGAGGGCACTCTGGTTTTAAACTCTGAGCTTGTGGTAAAATGATGGCATTTTACTTTAAGGCTAGACAGATCCAGTGCTATAACTGCACAGGTGGAATTTTTATTCTTTATTCAATAGAGCACTGTAGGAGTGAGGTTGGTGTACTTCCTGATATGGGCAGCGTTGTTGTTAGCGACCTTATGCTACGGTTGTAACATTGCTACTGCTGTTAGCATGTTGTTGCTACTGTTGTTAGTGACTTGTTGTTAGCTTGTTTAAGCTACTGTACCTGTTTGATATTTAGGTGAGAAAAGGCTAGTTCAGATACGTTGGTGTCGCAAACCAGATACTGATAACCAAACGGTTGGTAAGCATACAAGGTACATTGTTAAACCTCCTATCTAAACCTAGTATGGAGAAATATATTTTTTACTCAAATCTAATTCTTTCAGTGGGATGTTTCACTTTGTCCTCTTCAATCATAAGCTTCCACACACTGCAAAGTCACTGAATCATTTGTAGTTGTGACCCCATTTCTTTCAGAATGCACAATGATCTTCGGCTCCATGGAAGAATGCGCTGGTCATCTCACAAAGACAAGCTTGGCAGAGTGTGGGTGAATCTGCATCTGTTTCAATAGGAGGAGGATGTTCAGTTCACTGTCTGATTCAGTTTGTCTCTACGCCTCGAGGTTCGTCAGAACATTTCTGTTTCACAGTCAGGAATGTGATTATTTATCCTTCACATTTCTGTTCTCTGTCTCAGACTGAGGAGGAGTAGAGACATCTAAACAAACTCCAGTAGACTATTGTAATGCGTCTGTGTGTAGCTGGTGTAGGCGCAGGACGGTAGATATGAGTAAATAATAGCAATTTTACTCAATATTATAAGAATAAACATCAAAAACTTGCCAAGCCCACAAATACGGAACGCAATACAATAACCAAACACTCACAAACAAACATGGGGGAACAGAGGGTTAAATAATGAACAAGTAATTGTGGGATTGAAACCAGGTGTGTAAAACAAGACAAAACCATTGGAAAAATGAAAAGTGGATCGGCGATGGCTAGAAAACCGGTGATGTCGACCGCCAAACGCCGCCCGAGCAAGGAGAGGGACCGACTTCGGCAGAAGTCGTGACAGTACCCCTTGACACGTGGCTCCAGCAGCGCCGACACCGGCCTCGGGGATGACCCGGAGGACGAGGCTCAGGGCGATCCGGATGGAAACGGTGGAACTCCCGCAAAAACGAAGGGTCCAGAACGTCCTCCACCGGCACCCAGCATCTCTCCTCCGGACCGTACTCCGCCCACGCCACGAGGTACTGAAGGCCCTTCCTCCGACGCCTCGAGTCCAGGTAATCTGGGGGGAGCTGTAACCTGTAGCATACCTCGTTCAGTCTCCTCAGGACTTTGAATGGCCCCACAAACCGCGGACCCAGCTTCCGGCAGGGCAGGCGGAGGGGCAGGTTTCGGGTCGAGAGCCTCACTGCGGTGGCGGCCTCACGGCCCGTTGCAGGTGCACATGGCCGGCCTCCCAGGTCTTCTCCGAGCGCTTAAACCATTCGTCCACCGCAGGAGCCTCGATCTGGCTCTGATGCCAAGGTGTCAGAACCGGCTGATACCCCAGTACACACTGGAAGGGAGAGAGGTTAGTGGAGGAGTGGCGGACTGAGTTTTGGGCCACTCCCCCGGCCGGTCCTGGCAATATGTCCGCAGAAACCTACATCCTGGTTTACTCTCTCCACCTGCCCATTACTCTCGGGGTGAAAACCTGAGGTGAGGCCGACCGAGACCCCCAGACGCTCCATAAACGCCCTCCAGACCCTGGATGTGAACTGGGGACCCCGATCAGAGACTATATCCTCAGTCACCCCGTAGTGCCGGAAGACGTGTGTGAACAGGGCCTCCGCAGTCTCTAGGGCCGTAGGAAGACCGGGCAAAGGGAGGAGACGGCAGGACTTAGAAAACCGATCCACAACAACCAGGATCGTGGTGTTGCCCTGTGAGGGAGGAAGATCAGTCAGGAAGTCCACTGACAGGTGTGACCACGGCCGATGTGGAACGGGTAGGGGTTGTAACTTCCCTCTGGGCAGGTGCCTAGGAGCCTTGCACTGGGTGCATACCGAGCAGGAGGAAACATAAACCCTCACGTCCTTGGCCAAGGTGGACCACCAGTACTTCCCACTAAGACAGCGCACTGTCCGACCGATGCCAGGATGACCAGAGGAGGTTGATGTGTGGGCCCAATAGATCAACCGGTCGCGGACAGCAGACGGACCGTACAGACGCCCGGCTGGACAGAGAGGGAGTGGGCTCTGTACGTGACGCCCGCTCGATGTCCGCGTCCAGCTCCCACACTACCGGTGCCACCAGGCAAGAGGCCGGGAGTATGGGAGTGTGATCCATGGACTGCTCCTCTGTGTCATACATCCGGGACAGTGCGTCTGCCTTAGCGTTCTGGGAACCTGGTCGGTAGGACAGGGTGAAAACAAAACAGGTAAAAAACATGGCCCACCTTGCCTGGCGAGGGTTCAGTCTCCTCACAGCCCGGATGTACTCCAGATTGCGGTGGTCAGTCCAGATAAGAAAAGGGTGTTTAGCCCCCTCAAGCCAATGTCTCCACGCCTTCAGAGCCTTGACGACAGCCAACAGCTCCCGGTCTCCCACATCATAGTTTTGCTCCGCCGGGCTGAGCTTCTTCGAAAAGAAGGCACAGGGGCGGAGCTTCAGTGGCGTACCCGAGCGCTTAGAGAGCACGGCACCTATCCCAGCCTCGGACATGTCCACCTCCCCTATGAACGCCGAAGAGGGATCCAGATGAGCCAGAACGGGAGCTGAGGTAAACAGAGCCTTCAGGTGACCTAAAGCCCTGTCCGCCACAGCCGACCACTGCAGTTGCACCGGTCCCCCCTTCAGCAGTGAGGTAATTGGAGCCGCTATCTGACCAAAGCCCCGGATAAACCTCCGGTAGTAGTTGGCAAACCCCAGGAACCGCTGCACTTCCTTTACCGTGGTGGGAGTCGGCCAATTACGCATGGCTGAAATGCGGTCACTCTCCATCTCCGCCCCTGACGTGGAAATGCGGTACCCTAGGAAGGATGAAGAACAGACATTTCTCAGTCTTGACGTACAGGTCATGCTTCAACAGTCGACCAAGCACCCTGCGCACCAGGGACACATGCTCGGCGCGTGTAGCGGAGTATATCAGAATGTCGTCGTTATACACCACTACACCCTGCCCATGCAGGTCCCGGAAAAATCTTGTCTACAAAGGCCTGGAAGACTGATGGAGCATTCATCAACCCGTACGGCATGACGAGGTACTCATAGTGCCCGGAGGTGGTACTAAATGCCGTCTTCCACTCGTCCCCCTCCCGGATACGCACCAGGTTGTAAGCACTTCTGAGATCCAATTTTGTGAAGAAGCGTGCCCCGTGCATTGACTCGATCGCACTGGCTATGAGAGGCAGCGGGTAGCTGTACCTCACAGTGATCTGATTGATACCTTGATAGTCAATATATGGGCGCAGACCTCCATCCTTCTTCTTCACAAAAAATAAACTTGAGGAGGCAGGTGAAGTGGAGGGCCGAATGTATCCCTGCCCCAGGGATTCGGAAACATATGTTTCCATAGCCGCCGTCTCCTCCTGGGACAGAGGATACACTTGACTCCTGGGAAGTGCTGCGTCTACCTGGAGATTTATCGCACAATCCCCCCATCAATGGGGTGGTAATTTAGTCGCCCTCTTCTTACAGAAGGCGAGAGCCAAATTGGCATATTCTGAGGGGATGCGCATGGTGGAGACCTGGTCTGGACTTTCCACCGTAGTCGCACCGATGGAAACCCCTACACACCTCCCTGAGCACTTTCGTGACCACCCCTTGAGAGCCCTCTGTTGCCACGAAATAGTGGGGTCATGACAGGCCAACCAGGGTAGGCCCAGCACCACGGGAAACGCAGGATAATCAATAAGGAAGATACTTATTCTCTCCATGTGACCCCCCTGCGTAACCATGCCCAGTGGAGCGGTAGCCTCCCTAATCAGCCCTGACCCTAAGGGTCGACTATCTAGGGTGTGCACAGGGAAGGGTACATCCACAGGAACAATGGGGATCCCTAAACTATGGGCAAATGAACGGTCAATAAAATTCCCAGCTGCGCCTGAATCTACGAGCGCCTTATGCTGGGAATGCGGGGAAAACTCTGGAAATTTAATAAACACATACATGTGAGCAACAGGGCGCTCTGGGTGAGTCTGGTGATGCCTCGACCCCTTGAGGAACCCTCCCAGCACCGACCAGCAGTGTGCCCTCTGCGGCCACAGATGGTGCAGGGAAGGGCCCCTCCTCCGGTCGCCCTAAGCGCAGTGCTGGGGGATGGAACTGACAGGCCCCGATCCGGACGTCCACGGGTAGCCAGCAGATTGTCCAGCCGAATGGACAGGTCCACCAGCTGGTCCAACGTGAGGTTGGTGTCTTGGCAGGCCAACTCCCAACGGACGTCCTCACGCAGACTGCACCGGTAGTGATCGATCAGGGCCCTGTCGATCCATCCCGAGCTGGCGGCCAGGGTCCGGAAGTCCAAAGCGAAATCCTGTGCGCTCCTCGTCCCCTGCCTCAGATGGAACAGACGTTCACCCACCGCTCGACCCTCAGGCGGGTGGTCGAAAACTGCCCGAAAGCGGCGGGTGAACTCTGCGTAATGGTCCAACTCTGCGTCTCCTTCACTCCATACGGCGTTGGCCCACTGCAAGGCTTTGCCTGAGAGGCAGGAGACGAGGGCTGGTGGAGGTGCTGGGAAAACCTCTTTCTCTCTCCACACGGTCTATCGTCTGCAGCACGCGATCCATGGCGGTGCCCAGATGTTGTAACATGGTTGCATGCTGCTGGACACGCTCCTCTACCGCCACAGAGAGGGTGTCTGCTCCTGCTGACTCCATTCGTCAGGTGAGTGTTTCTGTAATGCGTCTGTGTGTAGCTGGTGTAGGAGTCAGGCGCAGGACAGCAGATATGAGTAAATAATAGCAATTTTACTCAATATTATAAGAATGAACATCAAAAACTTGCCAAGCCCACAAATACGGACCGCAATACAATAACCAAACACTCACAAACAAACATGGGGGAACAGAGGGTTAAATAATGAACAAGTAATTGTGGGATTGAAACCAGGTGTGTAAAACAAGACAAAACCAATGGAAAAATGAAAAGTGGATCGGCGACGGCTAGTAAACCGGTGACGTCGACCGTCGAACGCCGCCCGAGCAAGGAGAGGGACCGACTTCGGCAGAAGTCGTGACAACTATGTAGGGTTTAGAAACACTGTCAACAAGCATTTTGAAAGTCAAATTTAATGCACAGTTTATTTTGTATTAGGAGGCATATAAACTCAGCAAAAAAAGAAACATCCCTTTTTCAGGACACTGTCTTTCAAAGATAATTCGCAAAAATCCAAATAACTTCACAGATCTTCATTGTAAAGGGTTTAAACACTGTTTCCCATGCTTGTTCAATGAACCATAAACAATTAATGAACATGCACCTGTGGAACGGTCGTTAAGACACTAACAGCTTACAGACGGTAGGCAATTAAGGTCACAGTTATGAACACTTAGGACACTAAAGAGGCCTTTCTACTGACTCTGTAAAACACCAAAAGAAAGATGCCCAGGGTCCCTGCTCATCTGCGTGAACGTGCTTTAGGCATGCTGCAAGGAGGCATGAGGACTGTAGATGTGGCCAGGGCAATAAATTGCAATGTCCGTACTGTGAGACACCTAAGACAGCCCTATAGGGAGACAGGACGGACAGCTGATTGTCCTCACAGTGGCAGACCACGTGTAACAACACCTGCACAGGATCGGTACATCCGAACATCACACCTGCGGGACAGGTACAGGATGGCAACAACAACTGCCCGAGTTACACCAGGCACGCACAATCCCTCCATCAGTGCTCAGACTGTTCACAATAGGCTGAGAGAAGCTGGACTGAGGGCTTGTAGGCATGTTGTAAGGCAGGTCCTTACCAGACATCACCGGCAACAACATTGCCTATGGGCACACCCACCGTCGCTGGACCAGACAGGACTGGCAAAAAGTGCTCTTCACTGATGAGTCGCGGTTTTGTCTCACCAGGGGTGATGGTCGGATTCACGTTTATTGTCGAAGGAATGAGCGTTACACTGAGGACAGTACTCTGGAGTGGGATCGATTTGGAGGAGGAGGGTCCGTCATGGTCTGGGGCGGTGTGTCACACCATCATCGGACTGAGCTTGTTGTCATTGCATGGCAATCTGAGCGCTGTGCGTTACAGGGAAGACATCCTCCTCCCTCATCTGGCACCCTTCCTGCAGGCTCATCCTGACATGACCCTCCAGCATGACAATGCCACCAGCAATACTGCTTGTTCTGTGCGTGATTTCCTGTAAGACAGCAATGTCAGTGTTCTGCCATGGCCAGTGAAGAGCCCGGATCTCAATCCCATTGAGCATGTCTGAGGCCTGTTGGATCGGAGGGTGAGGGCTAGGGCCATGCCCCCCAGAAATGTCTGGGAACTTGCAGGTGGCTTGGTGGAAGAGTGGGGTAACATCTCACAGCAGGACTGGCAAATCTGGTGCAGTCCATGAGGAGGAGATGTATCTGGTGGCCACACTAGATACTGACTGTTATTTTGATTTTGACCCCCCCTTTGTTCAGGGACACATTATTCAATTTCTGTTAGTCACGTCTGTGGAACTTGTTCAGTTTATGTCTCAGTTGTTGAAAATATATATATATTTTTTAAATTTACAGTAGTCCCTGAGTTTTTCTATTAGTTCTGTAAGAGTCTTGCCTGTGAAGTGATGTCTGTGAGTAGTTACCACCAGTCTCTGCTTTGCTGCTCTGTCATGTTTTCCAGCCTGTAAGCCAGATGGAGGAGGAGCGTTTGAGTTGAGGGTTGAAGCTGTGGGTGCTGTAGGCTCACTGCTATCACCGGCCTCACACTCACTCTTTCTTTCTCTCTTTTTCTTTCTCCCTCCTTTGTCTCATTCTTTCTCCCTCTATCTCTCTCTCTCATTGTTTTCCTTGGTCTCTTTCTCTCCCTGTAAATATAGCATTTCACTTTTTCAAAGACGCTAGGTGAACATCATAACCAGCCATCCTCCTCCCTCCATTTCCCTCTGCCTTTCTTCTTTCCTTCCCTCTCTTCTCTCCCTGCTGCTCAACGTGTCTGGATCTTTGGCTTTTGGAGAGCCAGTTCCAGAGAAAACAGCCCACAGAGCAAAGCAGAGCAGAGCAGAGGGAGGATAAAAAATATTGAATGAGGCACAGAGAGGTCTGTTCCCCTCTCTGCGCTGTATAGTTTGAAGACTAAACTCTGTTTGCACTTGATAAGACAGTGATTTGTTTCAAAGCAGAAAGACGGGGCATGCTTGGGTGCCATCCATGTATAGCAGTGAAGGTTGTTGAGGGGAGGACGGCTCATAATAATGGCTGAAACAGAGCAAATGGAATGGCATCAAACACATGGAAACCATGTGTTTGAGACCATTCCAGCATTCCGCTCCAGCCATTACCACGAGCCAGTCCTCCCCAATTAAGGGGCCACTAACCTCCTGTGACGTATAGCCTGTTTGGGAGGAAAAGAAAATAGCATGGGAATGGAGTGGGCCAATCAGATGTGGTGGCCTGTAATCCCTCCCACTTAGCTCTCTGAGTCTGTCTTGGGATTGAGAGGAAACAAATGGTAAACTAATTACAGCGTTCCCAAAGAAAAAGTGCAGCAGCTTTCAGTCCGTTTTACCATTTAAAACTTGCTGTTTGTGATCTGTTGCAAAAATGGAACCGCAAGACAGTTGGCCTTGCTTGGAGCGGTAGTTAAGTTGAATACATTTTGAAAAGGAAAAGCTATGAGTTCAAAGCTAGATGCTGAGCCGTGGTAGGTATTCATCTGTGTTAACATTTGGTCTCACAACACAATGCACATGATAATATCTATAAAATCAGATGTGGTACAAGATATTGTTTTGGGGTTAGTGTTATGGTTTTGGTTATGGGTTAGGGTTAGGTTGCAGATACCAGTCAAAAGTTTGAACACACCTACTCTTTCAAGGGTTTTTTCTTTATTTTTACTATTTTCTACATTGTAGAATAATAGTGAAGACAACAAAACTATGAAATAACACATACAGTGGGGAAAAAAAGTATTTAGTCAGCCACCAATTGTGCAAGTTCTCTCACTTAAAAAGATGAGAGAGGCCTGTAATTTTCATCATAGGTACACTTCAACTATGACAGACAAAATGAGGAAAACAAATCCAGAAAATCACATTGTAGGATTTTTTATGAATTTATTTGCAAATTATGGTGGAAAATAAGTATTTGGTTTGATTTTTTTTCCTCATTTTGTCTGTCATAGTTGAAGTGTACCTATGATGAAAATTACAGGCCTCTCTCATCTTTTTAAGTGAGAGAACTTGCACAATTGGTGGCTGACTAAATACTTTTTTTCCCCACTGTATGTAATCATGTAGTAACCAAAAAAGTGTTAAACAAATCAAATATATTTGATATTTGAGATCCTTCAAAGTAGCCACCCTTTGCCTTGATGACAGCTTTGCACACTCTTGGCATTCTCTCAACCAGCTTCATGAGATAGTCACCTGGAATGTATTTCAATTAACAGGTGTGCCTTGTTAAAAGTTAATTTGTGGAATTTCTTTCCTTCTTAATGCCTTTGGGCCAATCAGTTGTGTTGTGACAAGGTACAGGTGGTATACAGAAGATAGCCCTATTGATAAAGGACCAAGCCATATTATGTCAAGAACAGATGAAATAAGCCAAGAGAAATGACAGTCCATCATTTCTTTAATACATGAAGGTCAGTCAATCAGAAAACTTGCAAGAACTTTGAAACTTCCTTCAAGTACAGTCGCAAAAACCATCAAGCGATAAGTTCATTAGAGTTAGAAATTGCAGCCCAAATAAACACTTCACAGAGTTCAAGTAACAGACATCTCAACATCAACTGTTCAGAGGAGATTGTGTGAATCAGGACTTCATGGTTGAATTGCTGCAAAGAAACCACTACTTAAGGACAGCAATAATAAGAAGAAAGAGACTTGCTTGGGCCA
The DNA here is from genome assembly GCA_030435695.1 of Brachymystax lenok tsinlingensis. NCBI lineage: Eukaryota > Metazoa > Chordata > Actinopteri > Salmoniformes > Salmonidae > Brachymystax > Brachymystax lenok. The sequence goes on from CM059806.1 coordinate 28,176,151, forward strand.
AGAAACACGAGCAAAGGACATTAGACCGGTGGAAATCTGTCCTTTGGTCTGATGAGTCCAAATTTGAAACTTTTGGTTCCAACTACAGTGTCTTTGTGAGACACAGAGTAGGTGAACGGATGATCTCCGCATATGTGATTCCCACTGTGAAGCATGGAGGAGGAGGTGTGATGGTGCTTTGCTGGTGACACTGTCTGTAATTTATTTAGAATTCAAGACACATCATGACTACCACAGCATTCTGCAGCGATACGCCATCCCATCTGGCTTGCACTTAGCGGGACTATCATTTGTTTTTCAACAGGACAATGACCCAACACACCTCCAGGCTGTGTAAGGGCTATTTGAACAAGAAGGAGAGTGATGGTGTGCTGCACCAGATGACCTGGCCTCCACAATCACCTGACCTCAACCAATTGAGATGGTTTGGGATGAGTTGGACCGCAGAGTGAAGGAAAGCAGCCAACAAATGCTCAGCATATGTGGGAACTCGTTCAAGACTGTTGGAAAAGCATTCCAGGTAAAGCTGGATTGAGAGAATGCCAAGAGTGTGCAAAGCTGTCATCAAGGCAAAGGGTGGCTACTTCGAAGAATATAAAATATTAAATATATTTTGATTTTTAAAAACTTTTTTGGTTACTTCATGATTCCATATGTATTATTTCATCGTTTTGATGTCTTCACTATTATTCTACAATGTAGAAAATAGTAAAAATAAAGAAAAACCCTTGAATGAGTAGGTGTCCAAACGTTTGACTGGTAATGTATGTGCTGGGCAAATGTACGGACACAGGTAATTTATTTAGAAGTTAGTGGTTTCCCTGGGATGTTCTTGTGTATAACTTGATGTAGGTCAGGGTTCCTCCTGTAGGTTGTCACTCCAACCCCTGTTGTAACTAACCTGATTCAGCTTAGCAACTAGTTGATTATCTATAACTTTTTTTTTCCAACAGAGGGAACATGGGTTGTGACAGTTACTCATCATAAGGTGAATGCCAGAAAAGTGTTCTGCTCACCTTAGAGTAATAGTGGAACAGTATATATATATTAGTCTAATTAGATAATTGCTCCAACTATGTGTTTTTCTCCATAACCAGCCACTGCAGTAACTTAACACACTGTTACTCTACATGACTCAACGACCTGCTAGAGGCTTTAGGCTTTATGTTTCCTGTCTACCCCTCAAGGTCTAACACACTATTCACATGTTGCTATGCTAGACCTGGAAAAGGGTTCTCTGTGTGTCATGCTTTTCTTCCCTCGGGAATGACCAAAGCGCAGAGACGTTACCAGAATACATGTTTTATTCACAAAACGGGACGAGACGGAACAAAACAATAAACGGAGAACAAGACGTGAACCCTAACACTAAATCCTAAACTGGACACAGAGAACTAAACCTAAACATGACTAGCGAAACCTGACTAAACACGAATGGCTGAACCTAACTAAACACGAAGGGCAGAACCTAACTAAACACGAAAGACAAGAACCTGACTGAACACGATAAGCATAGCATAATCAATAACACACGAAACTAAAGTGCAACCCCCAAACATATATATGGTTCCCAATTAGAGGTAACGAGACTCAGCTGCCTCTAATTGGGAACCATTATCCCAACATAGAAATAGACACCATAGAACACACAAACCCTACACCAAAACGAAACCAAAACGCTCCAGCCTGTCATCTCAGGCCTGGGCGTTACAGTACCCAAAGCGCGGACTCGGACGCGCCAAAAGTCCGTGGGGGTCTTCGGTGGGTCCCTTTGTTCCAGGTGGGGCTCCGGTGCCGGACGTGCTGGCTCGAGTTCACGCACCGGAGGCTCCGGACCATTCCCTGGAACTCTGGTGCGTGGAGCAGAAGCTGGGCGTACTGGACTCATGATGCTCACGGGAACTCTGGTGCGTGGAGCTGGAACTGGCCGTACTGGACTCATGATGCTCACCGGAACTCTGGTGCGTGGAGCAGGACCTGGCCTTACCGGACCCACGATGCTCACGGGGACTCTGGTACGTGGAGCAGGAACTGGCCGTACTGGACTCGTGATGCTCACGGGAACTCTGGTGCGTGGAGCAGGAACCGGTCGTACTGGACTCGTGATGCTCACTGGAACTCTGGTGCGTGGAGCAGGAACTGGCCGTACTGGACTCGTGATGCTCACGGGAACTCTGGTGCGTGGAGCAGGAACCGGTCGTACTGGACTCGTGATGCTCACTGGAACTCTGGTGCGTGGAGCAGGAACCGGTCGTACTGGACTCGTGATGCTCACTGGAACTCTGGTGCGTGGAGCGGGAACAGGCCGAACTGGGCTCGGACGCCGCACTCTGGTGCGGGAGCGGAACAGGCCGAACTGGGCTTGTGACGCGCACTCTGGTGCGAGAGCGGGAACAGGCCGAACTGGGCTCGGGGCGCGCACTCTGGTGCGAGGCGGGAACAGGCCGAACTGGGCTCGTGACGCGCACTCTGGTGCGGGAGCGGGAACAGGCCGAACTGGGCTCGGGACGCGCACTCTGGTGCGGGAGCGGGAACAGGCCGAACTGGGCTCGTGGCGCGCACTCTGGTGCGAGGAGCGGAACAGGCCGAACTGGGCTCGGACGCGCACTCTGGTGCGAGGAGCGGGAACAGGCCGAACTGGGCTCGTGGCGCGCACTCTGGTGCGGGGAGCGGGAACAGGCCGAACTGGGCTCGTGACGCGCACTCTGGTGCGGGGAGCGGGAACAGGCCGAACTGGGCTCTCTAAGCGCATGGGGGGCCTGGTGCGCGGAGCCGGAATAGGACGTACTGGACTCTCTAAGCGCACGGGGAGCCTGGTGCGTGGAGCCGGAACAGGACGTGCTGGACTCTCTAGCGCACGGGAGCCTGGTGCGCGGCGGGCGAACAGGGCGTGCTGGACTCTCTAAGCGCACGGGGAGCCTGGTGCGCGGACCTGGAACAGGGACTGGACGTGTTGACTCCACAACACGAACTGGGATCTTGGAACTCGGAACAGGGACTGGACGTGTTGACTCCACAACACGAACTGGGATCTTGGAACTCGGAACAGAGACTGGACGTGTTGACTCCACAACACGGACAGGGGACCTGATGCGGAGAGCAGGCACCACTCTTCCAGGTAGCACACTGACCCTGGCCTGACCGATGAGTGGCGCTGGGATCTCTCGGACTGGGCTGTGGATTCGCACCGGAGATTCTGCCCGTAGGACCGCAGGATATCTGGGTCCCAAAAGGCACACTGGAGACCTGGCGCGCAGAGCTGGCACCACTCTTCCAGGTAGCACACAGACTTTGGCCTGACCGATGAGTGGTGCTGGGATCTTCTCGCACTGGGCTGTGAACACGCATCGAGACGCTGCACGCAGAACCGGTGCAGGATATCCAGGTCCCAGGAGACGCACTGGAGATCTGGCGTGCAGAGCTGGCACCACTCTTCCTGCCTGCACGCTCAGTCCAGCCCGACTGATGATTGGCGCTGGAATCTTTCAGACCGGCCTCTAGATCCGCACAGGAGAAACCGTGCGCAAAACTGCATAGCAGGGTGACCTCTCCGTGCGACGCTCTCCCCAACGCTCTCTCCACAAAGCACGAGGAGTTGGCTCAGGAGTCCCTCCTGAACCGCCAACCTCCTCGTGTGCCCCCAAAAGTTTTTTGGGGCTGTCTTTCGGGCCTCCGTGCCCGGCGAGGTCTGACGAACTTGCCTCGTACGGGATCCCATGCTCCATTCAGGTCCTCACACCTGCGCCGCTCAGCTGCCGCTGCTTCCAGTTCCTCTCTTGGAGGGCAATACTCTCCGGGCTGGTCCCAATCTCCCCATTAAACAGCTCCTCCTCCCAGGGCCTGAACTCCCGGGTCTCTCGCTGCTTGGTCTTCTTTTGGTGGGTTATTCTGTCATGCTTTTCTTCCCTCGGGAATGACCAAAGCGCAGCGACGTTACCAGAATACATGTTTTATTCACAAAACGGGACGAGACGGAACAAAACAATAAACGGAGAACAAGACGTGAACCCTAACACTAAATCCTAAACTGGACACAGAGAACTAAACCTAAACATGACTAGCGAAACCTGACTAAACACGAATGGCTGAACCTAACTAAACACGAAGGGCAGAACTTAACTAAACACGAAAGACAAGAACCTGACTGAACACGATAAGCATAACATAATCAATAACCCACGAAACTAAAGTGCAACCCCCAAACATATATATGGTTCCCAATTAGAGGTAACGAGACTCAGCTGCCTCTAATTGGGAACCATTATCCCAACATAGAAATAGACACCATAGAACACACAAACCCTACACCAAAACGAAACCAAAACGCTCCAGCCTGTCATCTCAGGCCTGGGCGTTACACTGTGTGTTTACACAGACAGACCAATTATTTGGACCAATCAGATCAGCTCCGAAAAAGAGCTGATGTGAAAAGATCTGATGTGATTGGTCAAAAGACCAATTAGTGGAAAAATTGGCAGCAATGGGCTGCCTTTCTAAACACAACCTATTACCTATGTGAAAGTCACTTTTTTCTGGCTAGACTGCAGGAAATGGCCAGTGTTGCAGGTACATTGTAGACTATCGTTTGTGTATTGACAACTGAATTTTTCTGACCGTGAGAATGTGAATAGGCCTCTGTGTGTGCACGCTTCCATATGAGTATTATTGGTATTTACCGAGCTGTTGTGCTTCTCCATGATTGACGAGTGGTCATCAGAGCATCAAGTGTGCATCAAGTTTGCCTTTAAATTCAGACCCAGTTGAAGGTCGGGAGTCCTAAGCTCCCTCCTGGGACCCTAAAACGCCTCCCACAGCACCTGGAACACATTATACCATGTAGAACCATGTGGTTGGCACATGAACTCTTAGAGGCAGGAGCTGTGTGTGCCTGCATGCGTGTATTTATACATGTGCCTTTGCATGTGTGGAGCTGACATTCCCACATTACAGTCATTAGTCGAGGGAGCCGCCATCCCCTTCCCCTGTGGTTGTCATGGCCCCCTTGTTTTTTTCTAAGACTGTGTGATACCTTACTGCTAATCACTGTTCAGAATGGCTGCCTGGAGGGGAATGGCTCATAAGATTAGCAGACAAACTTAACAGGAGGTTTTTAACTGAGATACTGTCTCGGGTTTGTTTCCCCCTAAAAGCATTAGGACTTTTTTTCACCCCCAGTCCCTAGCCCCCAGTCCCGAGCCTTCAGTCCCTAGCCCCCAGTCCCTAGCCTCCAGTCCCCAGTCCCTAGCCCCCAGTCCCTTGCCTCCAGTCCCTAGTCTCCAGTCCCTAGCCTCCAGTCCCTAGCCCCCGGTCCCTAGCCCCCAGGCCCTAGCCCCCAGTCCCTAGCCCCCAGTCCTTAGCTTCTAGTGCCTAGTCTCTAGCCTGTAGCCCCTAGCACCTAGCACCTAGTCCCTAGCTTTTAGTCCCTAGCCCCCAATCCCTTGCCCATAGTCCCTAGCTGTCATGTAGATCTGAAAGGATTGGAAATGTTTAAGCAATATGGTAATTACCTCACCTTGCCTTTTGATTGGCTGAGTGTAATTTCCGCCATATTGCTTTCACTTATCTAATCGTATCAGCTCTACAAGTGTCTCCCTAGGGAGTAGGCTAGGGCTGGGTTTGGAAATTGGAGACCTCTATACTTGAATAGACTAAACTCTTAGAAGAAAAGTTGCTATCTAGAACATAAAAGGGTTCTTCAGCTGTCCCCATAGGAGAACCCTTTTAAATAACCCATTTTGGTCCCAGGTAAAACCCCTTTGGTTCCAGGTAGAACCCTTTTGGTTCCAGATAGAACCCTTTTGGGTTCCATGTAGAACCCTTTCCACAGGGGGTTCTACATGAAACCCAAAAGCGTTCTTCCGGCGCCGACAGAGATGGCAGCCTCGCTTCACGTTCTCAGGAAACCATGCAGTATTTTGTTTTTTTATGTATTACTTCTTACATTGTTACCCCGGGAAATATGAAGTTTTATTACATACAACCGGGAGGAACTATTGGATATAAGAGCAACATCAACTTACCAACATTACGACCAGGAATACGATTTTCCCAAAGAGGATTCTCGGTTTGTTACCCCAGCCAGGACAATAGAATGGATAGCACCCGGCGACTCAAAACGGCGCGCAGAGGAGAAGAGGGAAGCGGGCGGTCTTTTGGTCAAGCTACGTCGACGGGCGCATCGTGCACCTCTCCCGAGTATTTTAATCGCCAATGTTCAGTCTCTTGACAACAAAGTAGACGAAATCAGATCAAGGGTTGCCTTTCAGAGAGACATCCGAGACTGCAACGTTCTTTGCTTCACGGAAACATGGCTCACTCAGGACACGTTATCTGAGTTGGTACAGCCACCTGGTTTCTCCACGCATCGCTACCGACAGAAACAAACATCTCTCTGGTAAGAAGAAGGGTGGGGTGTGTGTCTTATGATTAACGAGACGTGGTGTGATCATAACAACATACAGGAACTCAAGTCCTTTTGTTCACCTGACACAGAATTCATTACAATCAAATGCAGACCGCATTATCTACCAAGAGAATTCTCTCGATTATAATCACAGCCGTGTACATCCCCCTCAAGCTGATACATCGACGGCACTGAAAGAAATTCATCGGACTCTATGTAAACTGGAAACCACATATCCTGAGGCTGCATTTATTGTGGCTGGGGATTTTAATAAGGCTAATTTAAGAACAAGGCTCCCGAAATTTTACCAGCATATCGAATGTGCCACCGGGCTGGTAAAATCCTGGACCACTGTTATTCCAACTTCCGTGATGCATACAAGGCTATTCTCCGCCCTCCTTTCGGCAAGTCTGACCATGACTCCATTTTGTTGCTCCCAGCCTACAAACAGAAACTAAAACAGGAAACGCCCGTTCTCAGGTCTGTTCAACGCTGGTCCGACCAATCTGATTCCATGCTGCAAGATTGCTTGAGCACGTGGACTGGGATATGTTCGAATAGCATCTGACAACAACATTGATGTATACGCTGATTCGGTGAGCGAGTTTATTAGCAAGTGCATTGGTGATGTTGTACCCATAGCAAATATTAAAACCTTCCCCAACCAGAAACCGTGGATTGATGGCAGCATTCGCGCAAAACTGAAAGCGCGAACCACTGCTTTTAACCAGGGTAAGGCTACAGGAAACATGACTGAATACAAACAGTGCAGCTATTCCCTCCGCAAGGCAATCAAACAAGCTAACCGTCAATATAGAGACAAAGTAGAGTCACAATTCAGCGGCTCAGACACAAGAGGAATGTGGCAGGGTCTACAGTCAATCACGGACTACAAAAAGAAAACCAGCCCCGTCGCGGACCATGACGTCCTGCTCCCAGACAAACTAAACAACTTCTTTGCTCGCTTTGAGGACAATGCAGTGCCACCGACACGGCCCGCTACCAAAACCTGCGGGCTCACCTTCACCGCAGCCAATGTGAGAAAAACATTTAAATGTGTTAACCCTCGCAAGGCTGCCGGCCCAGATGGCATCCCTGGCCGTGTCCTCAGAGCATGCGCAGACCAGCTGGCTGGTGTGTTTACGAACATATTCAATCAGTCCCTATCCCAGTCTGCTGTTCCCACATGCTTCAAGAGGGCCACCATTGTTCCTGTTCCCAAGAAAGCTAAGGTGACTGAGCTAAATGACTATCGCCCGTAGCACTCACTTCCGTCATCATGAAGTGCTTTGAGAGATTAGTCAAGGATCATATCACCTCCATCCTGCCAGACACCCTGGACCCACTCCAATTTGCTTACCGTCCCAATAGGTCCACAGACGACGCAATCGCAATCACACTGCATACTGCACTAACCCATCTGGACAAGAGGAATACTTATGTAAGAATGCTGTTCATCGACTACAGCTCAGCATTTAACACCATAGTTCCCTCCAAGCTCGTCATTAAGCTCGAGACCCTGGGTCTCGACTCCAGCCCTGTGCAACTGGGTCCTGACTTCCTGACGGGCCGGTCCCAGGTGGTGAGGGTAGGAAACAACATCTCCACCCCGCTGATCCTCAACACTGGGGCCCCACAAGGGTGCGTTCTCAGCCCTCTCCTGTACTCCCTGTTTACCCATGACTGCGTGGCCAAGCACGCATCCAACTCAATCATCAAGTTTGCTGACGACACTACAGTGGTAGGCTTGATTACCAACAACGATGAGACGGCCTACAGAGAGGAGGTGAGGGCCCTCGGAGTGTGGTGTCAGGAAAATAACCTCTCACTCAATGTCAGCAAAACAAAGGAGATGATCGTGGACTTCAGGAAACAGGAGAGGGAGCACCCCCCTATCCACATCGAGGGGACAGTAGTGGAGAAGGTGGAAAGTTTTAAGTTCCTCGGCGTACACATCACGGACAAACTGAATTGGTCCACCCACACAGACAGCGTGGTGAAGAAGGCGCGACATCAAAGCTGGGACCGAGAGACTAAAAAACAGCTTCTACCTCAAGGCCATCAGACTGTTAAACAGCCATCACTAACATTGAGTGGCTGCTGCCAACATACTGACTTAAATCTCTAGCCACTTTAAACATAGGAATTGGATGTAACAAATGTATCACTAGCCACTTTAAACAATTTTGTATATAATGTTTACGTATCCGACATACTCATATCAAATGTATACACTGTACTCTAAACCATCTACTGTATCTTGCCTATGCCGTTCGGCCATCGACCCAAATCTCTAGCCACTTTAATAATTATAATTGGATGAAATAATGTATCACTAGCCACTTTAAACAATGCCATTTATATAATGTTTACATATCCTACATTACTCATCTCATATATATGTGTATATATATGTGTATATACATTCACCCACTGTACCATCTACTGCATCTTGCCTATGCCGGTCAGCCATCGCTCATCCATATATTTATATGTACATACTCGTATTCATTCCTTTACACTTGTGTGTATAAGGTAGTTGTTGTGAATTTGTTAGATTACTTGTTAGATACTACTGCATGGTCGGAACTAGAAGCACAAGCATTTCGCTACACTCTCATTAACATCTGCTAACCATGTGTATGTGACAAATAGAATTTGATTTGATTTGATCTGGAACCAAAAAGGGTTCTCCCATGGGGACAGCCTAAGAAGAATTTTGGAAGCCTTTTTTCTAAGAGTATAGCATGGATTAAAGACTATGACCAAGCTCTGTCGACCTTCCCTTTTGGTTCAATTTGGAGGTTGGTCTGGTGATGCCAGGAATTCCACTAGAGAATTGAAGATGGCTTAATTTTTTTCCAGTTTCCTTTGTCTCTCCTCCATTCTCTCTCATTCTCTCTCTGAGTGCTTGATGGAAAATCCCGGTCATTTGAGATTCAGGCGGCTCTAGCTACATACTCTCTCTCACTCCATCTCACCATGTTCAGGCTAGCAGAGAGAACTGCGTTGGGGGGGAAGTCACCCAACCACCCAACCTGAGTCATTCAATCTCAAAACCCATTTGCTTCCTGTCACATGTATACCAACCCTACTAGCCTGCCAGCCAGTCTGCTACCAATGCAGCACAGTAACTGATTTCCATTTAATTTTTAACATCTTGCCTCACTCCAAATTGAATTGGTAGCATGGAGAAAGAAAAAGTTCCACACAACCTAAGGTTGACACGTCCGTCAATGAACATGTTGAATAGGACGTCCCCACTGTGGTGCAGCTCAGCGCCCAGACCATGTCTGTGTCCCAAATGGCACCCTATTACCTATATAGTGCACTAGTTTTGGTCAACATGTGTAGAGTATAGGGTGTCATTTGGGACGCATCCTATAAAGCTGTTTATTGAAGGGTTTGCATTTGTATTTGTATTTATTAAGGATCGCAATTAGTGGCTGCCAAGGCAGCAGCTACTCTTCCTGGGGTCCAGCAACATTAACACAGGGCATTCGGAAAGTATTCAGACCCCTTCACCTTTTCATTTTGTTACGTTACACAGCCTTATTCTAACATGGATTGAATAAAAATGTTCCTCATCAATCTACACACAATACCCCATAATGACAAAGCGAAAACAGTTTTTTTGAATTTTTTGCAAATGTCTAAAAAATTAAAAGCAGAAATACCTTATTTACATAAGTATTCAGACCCTTTGCTATGAGACTCGAAATTGAGCTCAGGTGAATGCTGTTTCCATTGATCATCCTTGAGATGTTTCTACAACTTGATTTGAGCACCTGTGGTAAATTCAATTGATTGGACATTATTTGGAAAGGAACACACCTGTCTATATAAGGTCCCACAGTTGACAGTGCATGTCAAAGCAAAAACCAAGCCATAAGGTTGAAGGAATTGTCCGTAGAGCTCAGAGATAGGATTGTGTCAAGGAACAGATCTGGGGAAGGGTACCAAGACATTTCTGCAGCATTGAAGGTCCCCAAGAACACAGTGGCCTCTATCATTCTTAAATGGAAGAAGTTTGGAACCACCAAGACTCTTCCTAGAGCTGGCTGCACGGCTAAACTGAGAAATTGGGGGAGAAGGGCTTTGGTCAGGGAGGTGACGAAGAACCCGATGGTCACTCTGACAGAACTCCAGAGTTCCTCTGTGGAGATGGACAAACCTTCCAGAAGGACAACCATCTCTGCAGCACTCCACCAATCAGGCTTTTATCCTAGAGTGGCCAGATGGAAGCCACTCCTCAGTAAAAGGCACATGACAGCCTGTTTGGAGTTTGCCAAAACTCACCTAAATAACTCTCAGACCATGAGAAACAAGATTCTTTGGTCTGATGAAACCAAGATTGAACTCTTTGTCCTGAATGCCAAGGGTCACATCTGGAGGAAACCTGGCACCATCCCTACGGTGAAGCATGGTGGTGGCAGCATCATGCTGTGGGGATGTTTTTCAGTGGCAGGGACTAGGAGACTAGTCAGGATCGAGGGAAAGCTTAACAGAGAAAAGTACAGAGAGATCCTTGATGAAAACCTGCACTAGAGCGCTCAGGACCTCAGTCTGGGGTGAAGGTTCACCTTCCAACAGGACCACGATCCTAAGCACACAGCCAAGACAGCGCAGAAGTTGCTTCGAGACTAGTCTCTGAATGTCCTTGAGTGGCCCAGCCAGAGCCCGGACTTGAACCTGATTGAATATCTCTGTAGAGACCTGAAAATAGCTGTGCAGCAACGCTCCCCATCAAATCTGACAGAGCTTGAGAGGATCTGCAGAGAAGAATGGGAGAAACTCCCCAAATACAGGTGTGCCAAGCTTGAAGCGTCATACCCAAGAAGACTCCAGGCTGTAATTGCTGCCAAAGGTGCTTCAACAATGTACTAAGGGTCTGATAACTTATGTAAATATCCTATTTCATTTTCTTTTCTAAAAACCTGTTTTTGCTTTGTCATTATGGGGTATTGTGTGTAAAATGATGAGGGAAAAAGACAATTTAATCAATTTTAGAATAAGGCTGTAACGTAACAAAATGTGGAAAAAGCAAAGGGGTCTGAATACTTTCCGAATGCACCGTATACAATACAAAATATGACATGACATTATATTTCATAACACTTTTCACAACACATTAAGTGTGTTCCCTCAGGCCACTACTCTACTACCACATATCTACAATACAAAATCCATGTATATGTGTGTGTAGAGCGCATGTCTTATCATGTGTATGTGTCTCTTTGCCTGTGTGTGTGTCTCTTCACAGTCCCAGCTGTTCCATAAGGTGTATTTTTATCTGTTTTTTAAATCTAATTCTACTGCTTGCATCAGTTACCTGATGTGGAATACAGTTCCATGTAGTAATGGCTCTATGTAGTACTGTGCGCCTCCCATAGTCTGTTCTTGACTTGGGGTTTGTGAAGGGATCTCTGGTGGCATGTCTTGTGGGGTATGCATGGGTATCCGAGCTGTGTGCTAGTAGTTTAAACAGACACCTCAGTGCATTCAGCATGTCAACACTTCTTATATGAACAAGTAGTGATCAAGTCAAACTCTTCTCCACTTTGAGCCATGAGAGATTTACATGCATATTATTAATGTTAGCGCTCCATGTACATTTAAGGTCCAGCCGTGATGCTCTGTTCTGAGCCAATTGTAATTTTCCGAGGTCCCTCTTTGTGGCACCTGACCACACCACTGAACAGTAGTCTAGGCTGGACAAAGGTAGGGCCTGTAGGACCTGTCTTGTTGATAGTGTTGTTAAAAAGGCAGAGCAGTGCTTTATTATGGACAGACTTCTCCCCATCTTAGCTACTGTTGTATCAACATGTTTTGACCATGATAGTTTACAATCCAGGGTTACTCCAAGCAGTTTAGTTACTTCAACTTGCTCAATTTCCACATTATTTATTACAATATTTAGTTGAGGTTTAGGGTTTAGTGAATGATTTGTCCCAAATACAATGCTTTTAGTTTTTGAAATATTTAGGACTAACTTATTCCTTGCCACCCATTCTGAAACCAACTGCAGCTCTTTTAAGTGTTGCAGTCATTTCAGTTGCTGTAGTAGCTGACGTGTATAGTGTCGAGTCATCCGCTTTCCTCAAAGCCAGTGGCATGTCATTAGTAAAGATTTTAAAAAGTAAGGGCCTAAACAGCTGCCCTGGGGAATTCCTGATTCTACCTGGATTATGTTGGAGAGGCTTCCATTAAAGAAGCCTCTGTGTTCTGTTAGACAGTTAACTCTTTATCCCCAATATAGCAGGGTTTGTAAAGCCATAACACATACAGTTGAAGTCGGAAGTTTACATACACTTAGGTTGGAGTCATTAAAACTCGTTTTTCAACCACTCCACAAAGTTCTTGTTAACAAACTATAGTGTTGGCAAGTCGGTTCGGACATCTACTTTGTGCATGACACAAGTAATTTTTCCAACAATTGTTTACAGACAGATTACATCACTTATAATTCACTGGATCACAATTCCAGTGGGTCAGAAGTTTACATACACTAAGTTGACTGTGCCTTTAAACAGCTTGGAAAATTCCAGAAAATGATGTCATAGCTTTAGAAGCTTCTAATGGGCTAATTGACATAATTTGAGTCAATTTGGAGGTGTTCCTGTGGATGTATTTTTATGCCTACCTTCAAACTCAGTGCCTCTTTGCTTGACATCAAAATAAATCATCCAAGACCTCAGAAAAACAATTGTAGACCTCCACAAGTCTGGTTCATCCTTGGGAGCAATTTCCAAACGCCTGAAGGTACCACGTTCATCTGTACACACAATAGTATGCAAGTATAAACACCATGGGACCACGCAGCCGTCATACCGCTCAGGAGGAGACGTGTTCTGTCTCCTAGAGATGAACGTACTTTGGTGCAAAAAGTGCAAATCAATCCCAGAACAACAGCAAAGGACCTTGTGAAGATGCTGGAGGAAACAGGTACAAATGTATCTATATCCACAGTAAAACAAGTCCTATATCGACATAACCTGAAAGGCTGCTCAGCAAGGAAGAAGCCACTGCTCCAAACCCGCAATTAAAAAGCCAGACTACGGTTTGCAACTGCACATGGGGACAAAGATCGTACTTTTTGGAGAAATGTCCTCTGGTCTGATGAACGAAAAATAGAACTGTTTGGTCATAATGACCATCGTTATGTTTGGAGGAAAAAGGGGGAGGCTTGCAAGCCGAAGAACGCCATCCCAACCGTGAATCACGGGAGTGGCAGCATCATGTTGTGGGGGTGCTTTGCTGCAGGAGGGGCTGGTGCACTTCACAAAATAGATGGCATCATGAGGAAAGAAAATCATGTGGATATATTGAAGCAACATCTCAAGACATCAGTCAGGAAGTTAAAGCTTGGTCGCAAATGGGTCTTCCAAATGGACAATGACCCCAAGCATACTTCCAAAGTTGTGGCAAAATTGCTAAGGACAACAAGGTATTGGAGTGACATCACAAAGCCCTGACCTCAATCCTATAGAAAATGTGTGGGCAGAACTGAAAAAGTGTGCGAACAAGGAGGCCTACAAACCTGACTCAGTTACACCAGCTCTGTCAGGAGGAATGGGCCAACATTCACCCAACTTATTGTGGGAAGCTTGCGGGAAGTCTCCCCAAAAAGCTTGACCCAAGTTAAACAATTTAAAGGCAATGCTACCAAATATTAATTGAGTGTATGGAAACTTCTGACCAACTGGGAATGTGATGAAAGAAATAAAAGCTGAAATAAATAATTCTCTAAATTATTCTGACATTTCACGTTCTTAAAATAAAGTAGTAATCCTAACTGACCTAAGACAGGGACTTTTCACTAGGATTCAATGTCAGGAATTGTGAAAAACTGAGTTTAAATGTATTTGGCTAAGGTGTATGTAAACTTCTGACTTCAACTGTACGTTTTTCCATCAGCAGACTATGATCAATAATGTCAAAAGCCGCACTGAAGTCTAACAAAACATCTCCCACAATCTTTTTATCATCAATTCCTTTATATCTAAATGTCTGTCCATCAGCCCTTTTCTCTTGAGTCTGCTGTGTAAGAAAGAAAGGGAGTCAGGGTGGAAGAGAACTGGAAGCGTGGTGGAAGGAGAAGAGGAGGTAGAGTGGGGTTAGAGCGGCTAGGCTTGCCCATGACATAGCTTCAGCATGAGTGCATGCTTCCTGGCTGGTGTCCAAAATGAAACTGTGGCTGCATCTGGTTCTAATCCCCCTGCTCTCGTTCTCCTCCACTCCGCTCTCTCCCACAAACAAAGACAAACAGAGACAATTCCAACTACAACAGATGACGTGGAAAAAGAGGGATTCATCTGCACAAACTGATTTTGAGGCTGTAAATGAGGCTTATTACAACTGGATAAGTTCTGCTAGTTAGTCTATTCTGTCCTAATATGCTAACTTCTATAGTTCACATTGAAATAAAAAAATGTATGACCACTGTCTTCCAACAACCCCTGAATTCATATGAGAGCTTTCTAACTGTTTTCATAAGCAAGACATTCAATATGTTGAAGTGAATACTTTTCTAAATGTCTAAATCTGTTTAGATTTCTCTTTTCTCTCTTGTGCCTATTTTGAGAGCACCTCAAGTCCTCAGGAATGATCAGTCTTAAGGAATTGAGGGGGGCTCCCAGCATTAACAACATGTGTTGGAACACCTTGGTGGTCCAGTGCAGTGGCTCAGTCATTGCTGGGTTTACATGACAGGGGGATAGGCATAGGCTTGTCTCTCTCTCTCTAACTCTCTCATGTACCAAATCAAAGAAAACTAGTCATTCTTCCCAGGCTTAGGGTGTGTTCTCCGCACATCACCCAGTTTTGGATTGTTGACCAGATGGATTCAGAGCCAGTCACAATGCAGAGGTGGAGCTTGTGTTAAATAGGTTCTCTTTTTCCCCTTTTCTTTGTCAAACCTTGGTGAATGAACATAGATGTCTTCCACGTGTGCATTACTGTAGGACGTGTAAAAGACTGCACTTTCTTTTTCCGCATTGTGTCCCGCCAGACCAAACCAAGCATAGATAACTCCTGACTAACTCAACCAGCTGTTTGTGAAGTCATGTAGAGTATCAGTTTTAGTGAAGGGGTTAGGACGACATCTTAAATGGCAAATAGGATGGTCATAATTGAACACCATGGGTTCTATCTGTCATTGTTTCGTACATTAAGCTTGGGATACATCTGTTATCCCTATACTGGCCTGAGGTCAGAGGAAGAAATAAATTGACATGTGTTGGATCGTCCTACAATACGACCATGGAGGAAGAAGAAAGTTAGATGTTGGATGGTAACCTATGGAAACACAGCTGGCATGATAATAAAGGATGTATCTGTGGCATCATGTGATTGAGGGGGATAGAGACAGATACTTTGAGCACAACACTCATTTGCTATCAAACTGTAATCATTGCTCTTTATCTCCAGGGTGGGGTCTGTCTGCTGTCTCAGACAATCTGAACCAGACCATTTTGTAACATATATTTAACTGTTATTAAACCAAACCATTTTTTATATATTATTTAATCAGGACGTCTCCTGAAGGGGGAAGGGAGAGCAGAGGTTAACAGGGTGAAGAACGGGCTCCAGCTGCCTCAGGTCATGGAGAGAGAGTGAAGGATACAGAGAGAGAAGGAGAGAGAGAGAGAAGGAGACAGAGAAGGAGAGAGAGAGAGGAGACAGAGAGAAGGAGAGAGAGAAGGAAACAGGCAGAAGGAGACAGATAGAAGGAGAGAGACAGAGGAGTAAAGGAGAGAGAGAGAGAGAGAGAGAGAGAGAGAGAGAGAGAGAGAGAGAGAGAGAGAGAGAGAGAGAGAGAGAGAGAGAAGGAGACAGAGAGAAGGAGAGAGAGAGAGAAGGAGACAGAGAGAAGGAGAGAGAGAAGGAAACAGGCAGAAGGAGACAGATAGAAGGAAAGAGACAGAGGAGTAAAGGAGAGAGAGAGAGAGAGAGAGAGAGAGAGAGAGAGAGAGAGAGAGAGAGAGAGAAGGAGACAGAGAGAATGTGACAGAGAGAAGGAGACAGAGAGAAGGAGACAGAGAGAAGAAGAGAGACAGGGTACTGTGGAGAGAAGAGGACAGGCCTTGACTGGTGCTGCTGCAGCCTGGAGAGAGACACACATTACACTTTCTCTCTCACTTCTCACTTCTCCCTCTCTCTTTTCCTCTCTCTCAACTCTTTCTCTCTGTCTGTCTCTTTCTGCTTCCCTCTGTTCAACTCAGTTTTTTTCACTCTCTCTCTACCCCCCCCTCTTTCTCTATCCCCTCTCTCTCTTTATCATAACCTCACTCCTAGTTTTCTATGACGTTTTTGCAGAATTACTTTCTTTCCAAACATGGAAATTATATAATTGCTGAACTGTACGTTTCTATTGAAGAATGCAGTGGGCGTCAAATGAATATTGGAGGGTCCTTCTGAAATGTGAGATATTTGAGTGAGGTGTACCATTCCTGGTTATGGTTTAATATTAAAACATGACATTCAGAGGGATCCTTAACCACACTAATTACATTAAAGCACCTCATCCATATTTGAACACTTAGAGGGACTGTTAATTAACATGGACTACCTACATGTTGACTTAAACAACGTGTGGTCTATCCATGTCCTACCCTAGCACAGGGAGGGCCGTGTGAAATTGGAAACATTTTCTTCAGGTACATTTCCACTCGTAACTAGACATCAGGACCACATGTTAGCACGTGGTCCTGATGTTGACTTCACCTGTAAAATTCTACTTTTTCCTTTGCATGTTAAATTCTACTTTTTCCTTTGCATGTTAAATTCTACTTTTTCCTTTGCATGTTAAATTCTACTTTTTCCTTTGCATGTTAAATTCTACTTTTTCTCAGAGTCCCTGGTCTTATTTAGGCCTTTTTTTTTATACTGAAAGTAGTATTTCAGTGTAAATAATACCATAGAGACTGAACATCAGAATCCTCTGAGATTAGTAAAAGTATGGTGCTTACTTAAAATGCCAGACTATTATTATAGACCATGGTTCCACATGCAGAGTAATACCTTTAATTAGGAATTGCCTCTGGCTCCCAAACTATTTCATCTCTTTATTCAATTAGAAGACTTGGAGAGAAGCTTTGAAACTGAGGCTCTTTTGCATCTAAAAGTAGTTCCTGTCAGGCTGCTCTCTTTTATGAAAAAAATGGTACAGGTATAAAAACTGTCCACTTTGATCTAACATCACTTAAAAATATAGTGCACTCACTGCTCTGTTTCTTACCCTGTCTTTCTCTCTACCCTAGGGGGCCCACGACTCCATTTTGATATCTGAACATTTTTGGCGACCCCACCCATTTTTTATTTGGAGCTATGGCAGTCAATTGAAAAACATTCTAACAGTATTTTTTATTGTCTTCTCAACTCACCATCACATGCTTTTAATGTGAGGCTATGACAGTCAATTGCAAATGAGTCTGACATAATGTCTCATCTCACCACCACTAATGAGATGGATGTGTTTGATCCATGTTGCGTCGGAGCTTCTCAAAGTCAGGGGGCGTGGTCGACAGTTACACATCTCATGTCTGCTGTCACATCCAACCTGGATCTATATTTGGTTTTAATGCAGACGAAAGCACTGAATCCAGCTTCACACAGATATGCGCTGGCAAAGGGTAGCCTGCCATTAGTTTTATGGTGCTTTCAAGACAACTGGGAACACAGGAAAATACGAGGTCAAATCATGATGTCAGTGGTTTTCAGGTCAGAAGGTCTGAGATCTAGAAAGAGGCCCGAGTTTTTCTACCTCCCCACACATTGTTTTCACCATATCAATTGCGTCCGGTAATATCAAAGTCTCTGCCATAGTGTGTAGTTTCATAGCGTAGCAGGCTTAGCCATTCACCGTAGGAATGATTCAAGTGCAAAGGTCAAGTGCGGCCTTTTCCCATGATCTAAGGGTGCTTTCTGGTTGAATTTTATATTTTATATTTTAATAATTTTCATTTAGATTTTTAACCACATTACAAGGATTTTGAGATGCAAAGAAGATATTATATTACTTCTATTTTTTTGTATATACAGTGTATATATATATATATATTTTGTTTCACAACCCCTAGTTTGGGAACCGCTGCTCTACCCGTATTTTTTTGTCTCTTTCTCTGTCTCTTTCCCACTCTTTCTCTCTGCCTCTTCCTTGCCAGCAGTCTCTTTCTCTGTCTCTTTCCCACTCTTTCTCTCTGCCTCTTCCTTGCCAGCAGTCTCTTTCTCTGTCTCTTTCCCACTCTTTCTCTCTGCCTCTTCCTTGCCAGCAGTCTCTTTCTCTGTCTCTTTCCCACTCTTTCTCTCTGCCTCTTCCTTGCCAGCAGTCTCTTTCTCTGTCTCTTTCCCACTCTTTCTCTCTGCCTCTTCCTTGCCAGCAGTCTCTTTCTCTGTCTCTTTCCCACTCTTTCTCTCTGCCTCTTCCTTGCCAGCAGTCTCTTTCTCTGTCTCTTTCCCACTCTTTCTCTCTGCCTCTTCCTTGCCAGCAGTCTCTTTCTCTGTCTCTTTCCCACTCTTTCTCTCTGCCTCTTCCTTGCCAGCAGTCTCTTTCTCTTTGCAGGCCTTCATTTGAGATAATTTCAGGCTAGCTGTGGTGAGGCTGTGGCTATGTAGCTGGCCAGTGATGGTTGAGAGATTGAGATGTGCTGTGACTTGCTGCTGCTACGTGAAATAAATGGCCCTGCAGGGTCACTAGTGGGTAGGACCATACTGTTTCAGACTTGACAAAGGTGTCCTTTGGCCAGCTTTGATCTTTTTTTTTTTTTACCAGATTCAGTGCACTGTAAAACATAACCGTATAAGTCACTAAAGGAACTGAGCAGTGGTTATGAGCAGTAGACATACTAGCTTGATTAGTCATGTATGTCAATGAAACTTGAAACAATGACTTACTTTGTAGAGAAAAAATTATAATAGACTGGTTTGTTTGAAATTGTTATGGATTGTCTCTGCCTCCCAGTTTGTGAATACATTTGGACATTCAATCAATTATTTTCCTGCATTTTATCCCTCATTCTCTAGCTGATCTGTTCCTCTGTCCAGAACAAAAGGACTGGGTTGCTTGTTGTTCACCCAGCAGAGTTCAGGAGTGACTAAATGTTTTTCTATTTGATTCATGTCTGTCAAGCCTGGCTAGAACATGCAGGAATTTACTTTATGTGTGATCTCAGGAAAAAAAGAAAAGAAGAGGCAAACACGTTGTGGATGTTCAGTTTACAGCACGCTGATCCTCTTGGTCCACATTTAAACGCATACAGATGTAGGATCTTAATTTGATCGCCCAGGAAAGTTCAAATTGTAGTGTATTTGAGGTTTAAAAAGGCTTATGAAGTTTGTAATTTCCACTTTGATATTTCAGACTTGATTTTCCCTTCCGAAAAATGTATCAACCCCTACAAAAATGTCCATTGATGATAATCCACGTAATAATTAACATTTCCTGTTGCTGCAGGATTATTTTCCTGCTGTGGCAAACTGGCTCAAATGAAGACCCTACATCTACAGTATATACTTGGACAGAGCTTAGAGTTCATAGTACCATTCAGTATCACACATACACACGGGCCCACATGCACACATGTGCACATCCACAAGTGCACACACACACAAGCAATCAGGCATATACACACACACACAGTCACACAAGCACGCACCCACACGCACAGCCATGTCATACTATACTTTTTTGGGGATCAACACTAAACCTTTAAGCCTAAAGGTCCTCACCTCTCAGAAGGTTAGTTGGCTTACTATTCTTGTGAGGACTTCTGGTACTCACAAGTATAGTAAAATGTACACACACACACACAAACACACACACACACACACACACACACACACACACACACACACACACACACACACACACACACACACACACACACACACACACACACACACACACACACACACACACACACACACACACACACACACACACACGGCTCCGGCAGCAAGATAAACCACACTGAGTTGGAATCAGGACTGTTTCCTCTGTGTGTCCCAGAGGTACCAAGATAAACAGGCTCATATGCTGCCCTTTGGCCAGGAGTTCACTTGGCGCCACATACTCCCTGTGTTGCCTCGTCTGATCCTCTACGCGTGTGATCAGTTTGTGCACTGTTGAGGGGATAAAAGGGCCCCTGTGACCACAGACATGGCCCCCTGTAATGCCATGTCTCTCACCCTGGTAACCCTCTCTCTCTTCCACCATGGTCCTCCCTTCCTACCATCCTCTCTTCCCCTCTTTCTCACCCTGGTGCCAATTACTGACGGAAATGTTCATAGGTGGGTAGAAGAACTATGTTTTTTTTCCTTGTGGATAGACTGAAACCATTTAGTGTCAGACCAATTTGACTGCATATTCAATATAATTGATCGAAGAGATATCAACTCACTTTAGAGAGAGAGCGAGAGAGAGACAAATGTATGACCTTATTAGAGACACATATTTCCCTCAGATTACACAGATCCACAAAGAATTCGAAAACACAGATCCACAAAGAATTTGAAAACAAACCCCATTTTGATAAACTCCCATATCTACTGGGTGAAATACCACATTGTGCCATCACAGCAGCAAGATTTGTGACCTGTTGCCACAAGAAAAGGGCAACCAGTGAAGAACGAACACCATTGTAAATACAAGGCATATTTATGTATATTTATTTTCCCCTTTGTACTTTAACTACTTGCACATCCTTATATAGGAACTTCTGTGAGTATAATGTTTACTGTAAATTTGTATTGTTTATTTCACTTTTGTTTATTATCTAATTCACTTGCTTTGGCAATGTTAACATTTGTTTCCCATGCCAATAAAGCCCTTGAATTGAATTGAGAGAACGAGGGAGAGAGTGGGAGAGAGAGCGAGAGAGCCGAGAGCGAGCGAGAGTGAGAGAGAGAGATGCTGCCAGTTTTCAAGCTCCAAGTGGTCTGAACTCAAAATCCAACCCAGTTCTCCCCAGCAGTCTCAAAGGTCTGGGTCTCCTCCAAGATGTCAGGAATGCTCCCTCCCTCTTTCCCTCTCCTGTTCCTTCTCTCTTCATCTGTCTTTCCTCCTTTTCTGTATCTGTCTCGTGTCACCGTATTCCACCATTCGTAGACCACTTCCTCTCTTAACATATTGTCTGTTAATAAAAGTCTGATACCAAAAATACACTTGAAATGATATGTCTTTACTGCACATAATATTGGTTACAAAGAATCTCAACTTGTTTTTTACTAGACTGTACAGTATAAGATGCCATATTGAAATTTTATTCTTCATGCTTAGCCACTAACCTAGTTTGTGATAATGTATGAGACCGAACCTTGAGTATTTTCTGAAGCATGTAACTAATATCATTACACCATTTCCAAAAGTTAATTCACAAAAAAATCAACTCCTAATGAGAATCTCTCTCTTCACGTAGACTGGTAGATGACGTGGCTCAGTTAAAAGAAATGTCTACGGCAAGTCGCCCCAAACTATTTCCAAAATGAAAGGGAAAAATCTTAATGACAAGCTGGGCTAGCCAGTGTGGATTGGAACCTGGCATTTCCTTCTCCCTCCACCTCCTCCTCGGGTATTGTGGAAACTGGTCAGTATTTAGGGAGAGCCTTCTCAAGCCAAGAATAACATAGCATTATAGACCAAGGATGACAGTGGATAGGGTATCTCCTTCATTTCTTTCTAATTGTTTTTGCTCTGTCTGTCTATCTGTCTGTCTGTCTGTCTGTCTGTTTCTTAATGTTATAGGTTTTGCTGTTTATGTGGGTGGACAATAAGGCGAAGAGAGCTCACTCATCACACCTGACACCTCAGCTTTTAAGACATCATAAGACAACTAAGCATTCTACAGTTTGTGTCTGAGACCTACAGTATACATACGTAGGAAAATAGCAAACCCGCAGCTCTCCAATTCCTATTCTTATTTTTTTCAGGGCCAGATGTGTTTCTACTTCTCTAACTCGCTCCCCCTGCGCAGGCCTCCGTGATTCATTTTCCACAGACATCTGAAAGCCCAAAACAGGCCTTCCCCTTCCATACTCTGCCTCCCCTCCTTACACCCCCACCCTTAGAGCGATCACTTCCACCACTCCTTGACTGTCTTAGTCCGCTGCATGTCATCCTCTGGTGGACAAAAACCAAGCAGAGGAATGGAGAGGAATGGAGAGGAATGGAATCCAGTGGCCTGGATGAAAGAGGAGAAGCTCCTGGCTGAAACTCCTCTCATCCCCTCATCCCCCCATCCTCTCCCCAAATGGTCTCTCCCACTCTGGTCAGTGGGGAGGCTGGGGACTGGAGACTGTACCACTTGGGTGGTGTTAGAGGGGTTTATAGGAGCCTCGCCCTGGCATGAGGGGAAGCACAGTAAACCAAATACAAGGGTACGTGATGGTGATGGAGGGGGTGGAGAGATGGAAACTTAAAGAAAAGTAGGGAGTGGAGGAATTTTGGTGTCTCTCACCCCTCTAGCCTACACTCCTCCCTGTTCCACCCTTCTTCACTCCTCCCTCCCTCTTCCATCCTTTTTCACTCCTTCCTTTCCCACCTCATCCTTCTTTCTCTTGCAAGCTACCTAGTAATTTCTGTCATTTTCCAACCTTTCAGAAAACAAGACAAAAGCTCTACGCTATTGGTAGAGGGGTTTCCTGGTTGAAATCTGATATCAAGGTACTATTGTGTTATTCTGTTATAGCTCATACTTGTATATCAAAGATAAGGAAGCACAGAGCATCAAATATCTTGTGTCACATGTTTGTGTTAAATGTAGAAGGGTGGAAAACTTGACACTGTTTTTAACATAAACTGAAAAAGAGGAGAAAAGCAATCCTAAAAATGGTTTGAATAAATAAAGCTTACATACATAATACAGATACATACATATAGCAATATAGCAGTATTTCAAAATACTGAGACAAAATGTTGTATAGCAGCCATATTTAGAACTACAGTCATCCAGTGTTGCCATGGCTCCCAGGCCTCCAGGGTAGACTAGATGATCCAGAGAACCCGTTCTGTTCTGGACCAGGCTTCCTTGTAAATTACACACTTGAGTCAGTGTGAGAGTGTGGCAGACCTGCTATTTATCAGCACGTGGGCAGTGATTGCATGCTGAGAGAATCCCTTCATTTTGGGGGTAATAAACGTGTAATCTGAAAGGTTGGTTGAGGAGAGAAGAAGAAGCAGCTCTAAATCACTTGAAGTCTACGTATGTCTGTCTTTTACAACTGTAGATTCTCAGAAGTGATTGATGCTCCTATACCTGTGGCTATGTTGACTTTAATCTGAAAGATGAAGGAGTCCTCTATCATTTATTTAAAAAACGGACAGAGCCCCATGTGATTTGTCTGGAGAAAATTATTGGGTACAGGAGATTAATTTAGATGTTGCCAACATTAAATGTAAAGAACATTAAATGTAAAGAACTATAGGTTTTTATTATAGACATAAAGGACATCTCTTTATAAATGTTGTGCATGAAAATGAATAGTTTCCTCATATCAACACACAGTATGGTCCGCCAAATATTCCAATTCAGCCTCTTGCTGTCAGCCGCCGACACAAATCCATATGATGTGTAATTGTTCTATGTTTACTGTATCTATACTGTAAATTCCTCCGTCTATATTGTATCCTGTCTGTATATATTGTCTAATGCTGGCAGCATAATTTCACCAGTGGTGTAAAGTACTTAAGTAAAAATACCTTAAAGAACTACTTAAGTTGTTTTTTTGGGTATCTGTACTTTACTGAACTTTTACTTTTACTTAACTACATTCCTAAATAAAATAATGTACTTTTTACTCCATACATTTTCCCCTGACACCCAAAAGTACTCGATACATTTTGACAGGAAAATGGTCAAATTCACACACTTATCAAGAGAACATCCCTGGTCATCCCTACTGCCTCTGATCTGGCGGACTCACTTGTAATGCGTCTGTGTGTTGCTGGTGTAGAGGAGTCAGGCGCAGGACAGCAGATATGAGTAAATATAACACATTTTACTCAATATATAAATAAACGTCAAAAATATCCAAGCCCACAAATATGGACCGCAATACAATAAAACAATCACTCACAAATAAACATGGGGAACAGAGGGTTAAATAATGAACAAGTAATTGTGGGATTGAAACCAGGTGTGTAAAACAAAACAAAACAATGGAAAAATGAAAAGTGGATCGGCGATGTCTAGAAAACCTGTGAAATCGACCGCCGAACGCCGAACACCGCCCGAGCAAGGAGAAGGACCGACATCGGCGGAAGTCGTGACATCACTAAAGACAAATGCTTTGTTTGTACATTACTGCCTCAGTGTCGAAGTGTGCCAATGGCTATATGTAAATAAATAAAAAAACTATAAAATTGGGCCGTCTTGTTTGCATCATATAAGGAATTTGAAATTATTAATGCTTTTACTTTTGATACTTAAGTATATTTGAGCAATTCCATTTACTTTTGATACTTAAGTATGTTTAAATCCAAATACTTTTAGACTTTTACTCAAGTAGTATTTTACTGGGTGACTTTTACTTGGGTCATTATCTTTTTATTTATTTTAGATTTTTTTAAACCCTTTTTCTCCCCAGTTTCATTGTATCCAATTGGTAGTTACAGTCTTGTCCCATCGCTGCAACGACTCGGGAGAGGCGTGCGTCCTCTGAAAAACAACCTAACCAAGCCGTACTGCTTGTTGGCAGTGGCGGGCCAGCCGCACTGCGCATGGCCCGCCACAGGAGTCGCTAGTGTGCAAAGGGACAATGACATCCCTGCCGACCAAACCCTCCCCTAAACCAGACATTGTGCACTCTGTCACAACCATGGGTCTCCCAGTCACAACAGACTTGGACTTGAACCCAAAATCTCTAGAGGCACAGCTAACACTGCAATGCAGTGCCTTAGACCACTGCGCGGGGAAGCTGGGGAAGCTACTTAACTCATTTTCTATGAAGGTATCTTTACTTTTACTCAAGTATGACATTTGAGTACTTTTTCCACCTCTGCATTTCACCAAGTCAAATTCCAGGTTTACAGTATGTAAATATGCTTGGCCAATAAAGGTGATTCTGATTCTGATTAAGTACAGTGACATTATGCAGAGACTTGATTTGTTCAGATGCTCCACTTGCCTTATTTGGTGGAAAACAGGAAACATGTCCATTAGAAGATGGATGGTGGGGTGGGGAGCAGATCAGTGCAATGTTCAGGCTGTAAAAACTAACCACCAGAGAGGTCTAGTCAGTTCAGTGGAGCTGGACTCATTAACACACGTAAACACCCATAAACACCTCTACCAGAGAATAGCATTGGAGCGTTAGAATCAGAACAACTGTTCTAGTAAATCTAATTCTATGATTGAATCATCATACATACAGGCTTAAAATCAATCATTCAGAATACCTAATCTCGAAAGAATACATACTTTGAGAGACGTGTTACGGTATGTTACATAGCATATAATAACATACAGTTTAACATAATTTATGCATAATGAGTAGGAAAGAGTACTGTATAAGCTAGCCCATAGATTAAACTATGATTACTATGTCTGAGTCTAAAAGCTGCGTAAATACAGCAGGCCTGCACTCTATTTGAGGTGATTATATTGTGCATGAACACAGCGCTCCTCCACTACCTCACATAACCCCACTGTCCTCTCACCCTTTCCAAAGACTACACTGGAAAAACCTCTTGCCACGTTGTCTCTTACTCTTACTCGCCTCCCTGTTTCTTTCTTCCTTTCTCTCTTTTCTGCCTCTTCCTCATTCTCTCGCTCTACATTTCCCTCCGAGTTTTTCATCATGGTTGGGTTTTTCTTCTTAACTCCCTCCCTTTCTGTGTAGTCCAGCCCTAGGCTGCAGTGGGAGGCGTATGATGTGGTTGTTGCAGGGATGAAGGGAGGGTCAGTGTAATTGAGTTGTTTCCTGTGTGCAGTACAACTTAAATGCCATCTCAGAGACCACAGTGCTTCGGCTGCATGAAGGTCACAGGTCCTATGGACTAACAGCTCTACTGAAGTCACACAGCTTTGATAAAGAAATTAAAGTGACACCCGTCTCTCCTTTATGTGTGTACTGGACTATAGTCACAGGCCCTTTGACTTGTCGGTTCACTGACGTATAAGACTCATTGTAAATAAACGCACCTTGACCCATTACACTGCAGAAAAGGAAAGAGGTAGCGGATTTACTTAAAGCCTGCAAGTATAATGCATTATGATGTAAGAGTTGTTATGAGCATGCATGACCCCTTTATGTCTCATAATAATGCTGTGAAATGTTGATACATAGCGACATACTGTATTATAAGATATTACAGAGGCTCAAACATGCTTCTAATAACTTATAAACCATTATGATACAGTTATAATGTATTGTAAGACTTGTCATAAGCATGACCTCCTTATTATGTCTTAAGTAAGCTAGTCAGTTGAAAAACTGCGTTATAAAATCCATTATACCTGCAGGCTTTAAGTAAAGGGTTTTTCCCGACTGACGCAACATTATAACAGTACACATACACTATACAGTATGTATAGTATGACTGTAAGTCGCTTTGGATCAAAGCATCTGCTAACAGGCATATATTATTTCTATATTATAGTAAACTAAACATTGAGCATTGGGTAATACAGTAAGTAGACTATCAGATATAAATTCAGATGATTGTGTATGGCTTGTCCATTGCATTTTCCATCGTAGTTGGGTTGATTTATTTTCATACAAAATGGCTGCTGTTTTGAGTCTTTGCCAGTGTAAGTCCATACTTGTCTAGCATATTCTGGCCTGTACAGTCAGAAATATTGTAACAGCCCAAGGATTTCCGTACACAGTATCTGTTTGGATAAAAGGTCAAATCTTTTCTTTTATCATATTGCCAAAACATCAAGCTGTAGCTTAGTTTATGGTATTAGTTTTTACTGTATAATTAGTTGCAACAACCTATATTCAGTCATTCAACCTATATCCCCACCACAATCTTATCAGGCACGTACCATTATAATTTTTTGTGTTGCACTGGTTTTTGAAAAACATTCGGCATGCAAATATAAAGATTAAATATCTCCATATAAAAACATAAATGAATCATTGTGCATGTTAGTGTGATTTTCTCACCTAAGAGCGTTGAGATATTGCCTGTTGACATGAGTAGCCCGAGGGAGGTAGCTTAATCCTAAGGGAAATGTTTTAATTAATTTGCACTGTGAAACAATATTTTTTACAGCGGAAAAATATTTTGTGATACTTCAAGAATTTCTTAAGTGACTATGAAGATGCATATGAAAGCCACTTAGAGAAAACCCTGAGCAGAACTTTCAGCAAATCTTTTTCTATGTATGTAAAATATACAATAATGCTTGCAGATGTTTTATTTTACCTTTATTTGACTAGGCAAGTCAGTTAAGAACAAATTCTTATTTTCAATGACAGCCTAGGAACAGTGGGTTAACTGCCTTGTTCAGGGGCAGAAGGACAGATTTTTACCTTGTCAGCTCGGGGAGTCAATCTTGCAACCTTTCAGTTACTAGTCCAACGCTCTAACCACTAAGCTACCTGCCGCCCAGATACACTACATGACCAAAAAGTATGTGGACAACTGCTTGTTGAACATCTCATTCCAAAATCATGAGCATTAATATGGAGTTGGTGTTTGATGGGGTTGAGGTCAGGGCTCTGTGCAGGTCAGTCAAATTCTTCCACACAGATCTCGACAAACCATTTCTGTATGGACCTCACTTGTCATGCTGAAACAGGAAAGGGCCTTCCCCAAACTGTTGCAACAAAGTTGGAAGCACAGAATCGTCTAGAATGTCATTGTATGCTGTAGCGTTAAGATTAAGGGGCCTAGGCCGAACCATGACAATTATTCCTCCTCCACCAAACTTTACAGTTGGCACTATGCATTGGGGCAGGTAACATTCTCCTGGCATCTGCCAAACCCAGATTTGTCAATCCATGGTGAAGCTT
Source organism: Brachymystax lenok tsinlingensis (assembly GCA_030435695.1). Taxonomy (NCBI): domain Eukaryota; kingdom Metazoa; phylum Chordata; class Actinopteri; order Salmoniformes; family Salmonidae; genus Brachymystax; species Brachymystax lenok. The sequence continues at coordinate 28,204,514 of CM059806.1, forward strand.
GATTCATCACTCCAGAGAATGCGTTTCCACTGCTCCAGAGTCTAATGGCGGCAAGCTTTCCACCACTCCAGCCGACCCTTGGCATTGCGCATGGTTGCTCGGCCATGGAAACCCATTTCATGAAGCTCCCAACGAAGAGTTCTTGTGCTGATGTTGCTTCCAGAGTCAGTTTGGAACTGAGGACAGACAATCTTTACAAGCTACATTCTTCAGCATTCGCATGTCCAGTTCTGTGAGCATTTGTGGCCAACCACTTAGCGGCTGAGCCGTTGTTGCTCCTAGACGTTTCCACTTCACAATAACAGCGCTTACAGTTGACCTGGGCCCCTCTAGCAGGGCAGACATGTTATGAACTGACTTGGAAAGGTGGCATCCTATGACAGTGCCACGTTGAAAGTCACTGAGCTCTTCAGTAAGGCCATTCTTCAGCCAATGTTTGTCTATGGAGATTGCATGGCTGTTTTTTTTTTTACACCTATCAGCAATGGGTGTGGCTGAAATAGCCAAATCCACTAATTTGAAGGGGTGTCCACATACTTTTGTGCATATACAGTGAGGGAAAAAAGTATTTGATCCCTGCTGATTTTGTACGTTTGCCCACTGACAAAGAAATGATCAGTCTATAATTTTAATGGTAGGTTTATTTGAACAGTGAGAGACAGAATAACAACAAAAAAATCCAGAAAAACGCATGTGAAAAATGTTCTAAATTGATTTAATGAGGGAAATAAGTATTTGACCCCTCTGCAAAACATGACTTAGTACTTGGTGGCAAAACCCTTGTTGGCAATCACAGAGGTCAGACGTTTCTTGTAGTTGGCCACCAGGTTTGCACACATATCAGGAGGGATTTTGTCCCACTCCTCTTTGCAGATCTTCTCCAAGTCATTAAGGTTTCGAGGCTGACGTTTGGCAACTCGAACCTTCAGCTCCCTCCACAGATTTTCTATGGGATTAAGGTCTGGAGACTCCAGGGCCTTAATGTGCTTCTTCTTGAGCCACTCCTTTGTTGCCTTGGCCATGTGTTTTGGGTCATTGTCATGCTGGAATACCCATCCACGACCCATTTTCAATGCCCTGGCTGAGGGAAGGAGGTTCTCACCCAAGATTTGACGGTACATGGCCCCGTCCATCATCCCTTTGATGTGGTGAAGTTGTCCTGTCCCCTTAGCAGAAAAACACCCTCAAAGCGTAATGTTTTCACCTCCATGTTTGACGGTGGGGATGGTGTTCTTGGGGTCATAGGCAGCATTCCCCCCCGTCCAAACACGGCGATTTGAATTGATGCCAAAGAGCTCCATTTTGGTCTCATCTGACCACAACAGACACAACTTCAGACGGGCATGTATATGTGCTTTCTTGAGCAGGGGGACCTTGCGGGCGCTGCAGGATTTCAGTCCTTCACGGCGTAGTGTGTTACCAATTGTTTTCTTGGTGACTATGGTCCCAGCTGCCTTGAGATCATTGACAAGATCCTCCCGTGTAGTTCTGGGCTGATTCCTCACCGTTATCATGATCATTGCAACTCCACGAGGTGAGATCTTGCATGGAGCCCCAGGCCGAGGGAGTATGACAGTTCTTTTGTGTTTCTTCCATTTGTGAATAATCGCACCATCTGTTGTCACCTTCTCACCAAGCTGTTTGGCGATGATCTTGTAACCCATTCCAGCCTTGTGTAGGTCTACAATCTTGTCCCTGACATCCTTGGAGAGCTCTTTGGTCTTGGCCATGGTGGAGAGTTTGGAATCTGATTGATTGATTGCTTCTGTGGACAGGTGTCTTTTATACAGGTAACAAGCTGAGATTAGGAACACTCCCTTTAAGAGTGTGCTCCTAATCTCAGCTCGTTACCTGTATAAAAGACACCTGGGAGCCAGAAATCTTTCTGATTGAGAGGGGGTCAAATACTTATTTCCCTAATTAAAATGCAAATCAATTTATAACATTTTTCACATGCGTTTTTCTGGATTTTTTTTTTGTTATTCTGTCTCTCACTGTTCAAATAAACCTACCATTAAATTTATAGACTGATCATTTCTTTGTCAGTGGGCAAACGTACAAAATCAGCAGGGAATCACATACTTTTTTCCCTCACTGTATATAGTGTATTTGTTGGTCCAGGGTCATGAAAACATTATGGAATGGAACCTAACCTAAAACATGTTTGCACATGGGTAGGTTTGTACACCGGCAAGAAGTGCAGGCATTTTGGACAAACCTAATCAGCAGTCAGAAGCACAGTGCACTGTCTAGACTGCCTGTATGTCACAAAGACTACTACGGTTGCAGACACCTACTGCTTTTTAGGACTATAGAAACCTATTTGGAGGGAAGAGTGTTAACGTTTCACGTCAAGCCTTTGGCACCAGTCTGAAAAACGTGAAGCATTCTCAACTCCACCCCCTATTCTTGGGACGTCCCAACCGATTTCACCAGACCCAAAAAAAGAGAAGCGGGGAAAAAAGGGAACTGTTTCTATAAACAGGATAAGAGGCAGAAAATGACAGAAACAATGCAGGAAAATCCCCAAACAGTGACTCAGAAGAGTGAGAAACAAAGACCTTTTACATTACTCTGTCAATGAAGGGCTTTTGTGGTCAGTTATTTGGAATTGGTGCAGTGTGTGCTTACATATAAAGTTCTCACTCAAATGATACGTTGGCTTTGCCCATTGTGTAGAGCTATAGTGACAGCCTTGAGAATAAACAGTAGCTGTGTGTGTGTTGTTTAATTAGACCCTTCTCCTATCCAGAGCTGATTCCAGCCAGACAGAGCTACAGCAAGGTGAAGGGTTTTATGTCTGGAGGCAGACAGGCAGCGCCAAGCAGGCAGGCAGCACTGTGAACCCCTTTTCTTCTGGGAGGGACTGGTCTCTGTATCTCAGACTCCATGAGTGAGAGAGCAGCCTCCTCTTCTGGTTAGAAATCCAATAATCAAGAGAATAATTTTTAAAAAAAGACCTCCAAGATGAAAATGATGACATCATCCAGGTCTCCCTGTATTCTTTTTACATGTTGTCTTTACATGTTTATATATACTAAGTGTAGGGGGTAATGACAGAAGTTATTGTTTTCTATTGCAAGATAACTATTCTTTTCAGTCACATTTTGAGTGCCTCCAAATCTATTCCCCAATAATCAAAACAGAATAACCAATATCATGTTGATGAGTAATAAAAGTACAACCCTAATTATGGTTTGTATCCTGTGTTGTGGTGGTCTGTCTTCTTTTTGAACCACTGTCCACATGGTAGTGGATTTACACTGTCATGATGATGGTCAATTGTTTTCCAGTGAACTTGAAGACATGTCAGCATCATTTTAATTTCCACTGGATGGCGCTACACGACTACTAGCACCATCCCCTGGAGTAGGATCTGGTACTGTTAAAGATGAGAAGGAGAATGACAACAGAAAGCTGACCCCTCTTCATCTGAACAAGCTCTCACAGTGTCACGTCAGAATTAGACTTTCAACCATGTTTCTCAAATGTCAAATTTCGAAGTTGTTCCAAACATCAAATTTCAAAGTGTTTAACATATAACCTACTGCACCAGAGGCAGATGCTTACGCCCATTTGCCATTCCAGTCCACAACGCCCTAGCAAAACTGAAACCTTACTTGAAGGTAACAGCGCTCACTGTTGCCCCTAGTGGTCGGTTTCCACATCATCTCCCGAGGTCCCCAGACATGGATGGACGTCTAATACTGACTTGTATCTAGGGTGACCTGTTTCAGGAAGCTGCTCAGTCAACTGACAGGAGACGGAAGATAATTCAATCAACTAAAAGACTGTGTTTTGTATATCAACACAAATTGTTTGCCTTATTCTCTCCATATCCTGTGTCAGAGCAATGTATCCCTGGCCAACTATGCCCATAGTGTTGTATTAGTCGTCAGTGTTGCTAGTTACATTAAGGCATGTACAATCAAAATCCTAGTCTAGTGCATAACCTAGAAATGATCTTTTGACCTTTGACCCAAAGCCTCTGGATGATCCTATTGGCTGTTCTACGATCCTGCTGATGTCTGTGTGTGTGTCCTGCACTGAGGGACTCTAACGCACAACACAAATCTATCTCTCTTTTTGTTTGCATCCTCAGACATCTGAGGCCTCCCAGGCAGCTCAGCTGAACACTGGCTCGGTCTCAATACATGTTCTAAATATCTACTGGATACAACCTAGCCTTGCCCTATACCGTGTGGGCTTGTAACCAACTCTCCTATTGCCCTTTGTCAGGTCATAGTAGAGTTGGCCACAACACATACAGCTTTTGTGCTAGCTTGTGTAACTAACCACAGTCTTTGGCTTGCTTGAATGTTCAATGAATTTGCCGAAGTGCGCTTTAGCTGAGGGCAACTTAGATATTCATTAGGCAATACAATACAAGTTTGGAAGAGTGGTTACAGCTCCCTTGTTGGGCTATTGTACCACTTGATCAAACTCTCCAGGTCCAATAAGAGATTATACCACCCACTGATTAAGTGCCACTCTGGCTTAAATCACAGAGGCCTACGCGCCAGAACTGCCTGTAAGCGATAGCAGCTGTAATAAAACAGCAGAGAGAAAATAACAACTAAACGAACTAAAGATCACCTCGCTTAAACCTCCACACAGCAGAAGTGTGTGTGTGTTTGTGTGTGCGCGTGTGTCGTGCCGAGCCGACCACTATCGCTGGGGCCTTTTGAATATGTTGACTTGCCTTTAGCAGTGACCCACTGTTCAAGTACTGTGCTTTTTTGTTACAATCAGATACAGAGTTACAGCGCTGGTCTGAGAGTCAATGTCAGGTCCCTCGTTTTGATAATGAAAAGGTTTGGGATTATTTCAAGTGGGTGGAATAGATTCTTTAAACAATGATTTAACTCTCTTCATAATGATCACACCCTGCAGGTGATGTATTGCCTTGGCTGTGGCATTTACTCCTGATAAAGGCAGTGCTGTTTATATCCTGTATACCAGGCAGTAGCGGACTGGCCACCGGGAGCACCAGGAGACGTAAGGGTGGGGCTGAAAAGTTAAGAGACAAAAGAGTCAAAAGTCTTCACTCAAATGCAAGTAAATGTAAAAAACGAACCAACTTATTTGGTAGTAGTAGTAGTACTAGTACCACCGACGTTAACATCGAAGTCCTAGACCGGCAGGAGGAAGATGCCACAACCCGGTTTGCGGGTAAAAGAGTAGACGGAGAGGACAGCGAAGTCTGAGATAGCGCAGCCGAAGCAGTTGATATGTGCCTAAATGTGTTACAAATACAACATGTTATATCAGAATTTATGAGTGAAATACAAATACTATTGGTCAGCTACTGCTGTGTAAATGTACCAGAAAGAAAGAATTGAGGTAAAGATGTACAGTAACTGGGTGTTCAAACCGGCTATTGGAAAAACTCAAATTTGACGCGTAGCAAAGCTCTGAATGCCTAGATTTCGCCGTCCTGTGGGGATTTTGTGGGAAATGTCAATCACTTGAGTATCAGTGATTTACTGTCATATAATTTTACTTAGCTAAAATAAGCATTTTCATTTGATTCTGATTGCTTTTGCCTTGTAGTTCTAAACGCTAAATTGCATTAGACATATACAAATGTTAATTAGCTAATTTTATTTCATGTCTATACAGCCATTCGTTGCAAATAGTATACATATTGTAAAACCAATCATGTCCTTTCCCTCTCAAATTCATAATTTGTGCGGGAGAATATGGCTACAGTGATTTGCTATCTATGATCCTCATTGCCACGGTTCCTACCACTTCGCCTCTTACTAGACAATGTATTGAAACTCATCATCAACAGTCCGGTGTGAACGGTGAGTAAAGCCACAGAACAAAACGTGTTGTGTTGTCATTCATTCACTTGATTTGAAATAGTGGGGCTGCTGCTGTTTTTTTTTTGTCGTTTTTCAAAATTGGGCCTTTATCAGTTAATTTATATATTATTTTATTCATATCCAGGTTGATGATAGGTCCAGTCCAGTTTCAGTGGAAGTGAGCATTGAGGTTGATGACAGGCCCAGTCCAGTTTCAGTAGAAGAGAGAGTCAGGGAAGGCCAGGATGCCAGACCAACTTTTGATTATTTATTATTATATGACCTAAAAACATTTTTTTGTTTCCACCCTATGCAGGAATCAAAAAACTCTGTGGTACAGAGGGTTTTCTGTATTAAAGACGGCACCAATCGTAATTGGCTATCATACAATGAAGAAAGCCATGCGTTATACTGTTAAATTTGTATAGCATTTGCGAAGCCAACTGACAGCAATATTTTTATGAGTGGAATGACGGATTGGAAACATGTTCACCAAAGGGTAGAAGAGCATGAGAAGAGAAACATGCACAGAAGTAGTGCTGAGGCCTACTTTTTAAGGTCCTCCAAAGCAGACATTCAAAGTCTGCTCAGTGGCAGTCAGGTGTCTGCCCACAGAGAGCAGGTACGCAGGAGAAGGCAGGTGCTGGGACGTGTCGTAGACACAGTGAAAGTCATTGGCAAGAGGGGGCTCAGTTACAGGGGGATGCAGTCTGAGGCTGCGTATACATTAGAGGACACCAGTATCGATCACTGTCATTTCTTGGAGATGATAATACTGCTGGAAAAGTATGACGTCTGCTTGAAAGAACATCTCACCGAATGCATTGAGAAAAGCAAGAACCTATATCAGTCTGGGGCACGAGGCAGAGGTTCTCTAATCACACTCCTCTCAAAACATACTGTCAACACCGTCATTCACAAAATTCAAAGCATTATCCAAGAGACCATGTCAAGTGAAATTGACAAGCTGAAATGTTCTCTGTCCAGATCAACACAACTCAGGACATAACTTCTCAAGACCAGTGCTCTGTCATTGTGAGATATGTGACAGATGGCGTACAAGAGAGACTTGTGGCTGTTGTGAAGAGTGAGGCATCCACTGGACAGTATTTTGTCCAGTTGTTGACAGATGTCTTGGATAAACTAAAATTAGATATGAGCAAGTGCATTGGCAATGTTACAGATGGAGCATCCAATATGCAGGGCAAATATAAGGGCTTCTCTACTCTGCTTTCCTCAAAGTCCCCCAATCAAGTGCATGTATGGTGTAATGCACATGTCCTTAATCTGGTTTTGTCTGACAACAACTGAAATTGTCTTGGTAAGTGGGTCACTGTTTGCTCTCCTTAACGACATTGCTGTGTTACTCCGTGAATTCTACCAAAGGATGGATGTGTTGGAGAAGAAGAGCCAGGACACGCGACAAAGACGTCTATCTCCAATCGGAGAAACACGCTGGTGGGCTAAGGATAGGGCTTTGAAGAAGGTCTTTGGATCCTTAAGAACACCAGACCAGGATCTCTGTGTTGAAGTACTCCTCACACTACCAGCCATACAAGGACAGGCCAACTTGAAGACAACTGTTTGGGTGAAGGCAAGAGGATTTACTGAGGCTCTTCTCCGGTATGAGACGATACTGACAGCTAAAATGTTTCTTCTGATATTTGAGAACACGTCACCACTGTCCAAATACCAGCAGACAAGTGGGATGGACATCCTGTCTGCCCATCGAATGTTTGTGGTTACACAGGAAACCCTGAAAGGCATGTCAAGAGACTTTGACAACATTAAGGCAGCTACAGACACATGTGTTCAGTTGGCAAATAAGAAGATCAAAGAACAGGATGAGGACACAGAGCTGGAAGAGCTGGAAGCCACTCTGCCACAGAAAAAAGCAAGAAAACCTGCAGGCTCTCCTTCACTGCAGCCAACGTGAGTAAAACATTTAAATGTGTTAACCCTCGCAAGGCTGCCGGCCCAGATGGCATCCCTGGCCGCATCCTCAGAGCATGCGCAGACCAGCTGGCTGGTGTGTTTACAGACATATTCAATCAATCCTTATCCCAGTCTGCTGTTCCCACATGCTTCAAGAGGGCCACCATTGTTCCTGTTCCCAAGAAATCTAATGTAACTGAGCTAAATGACTATCGCCCCGTAGCACTCACTTCCGTCATCATGAAGTGCTTTGAGAGATTAGTCAAGGATCATATCACCTCCAACCTACCTGACACCCTAGACCCACTCCAATTTGCTTACCGTCCCAATAGGTCCACAGACGACGCAATCGCAATCAAACTGCACACTGCACACTGCCCTAACCCATCTGGACAAGAGGAATGCCTATGTAAGAATGCTGTTCATCGACTACAGCTCAGCATTTAACACCATAGTACCCTCCAAACTCGTCATTAAGCTCGAGACCCTAGGTCTCGACCCCGCCCTGTGCAACTGGGTCCTGGACTTCCTGACGGGCCGCCCCAGGTGGTGAGGGTAGGAAACAACATCTCCACCCCGCTGATCCTCAACACTGGGGCCCCACAAGGGTGCGTTCTCAGCCCTCTCCTGTACTCCCTGTTCACCCATGACTGCGTGGCCAAGCACGCCTCCAACTCAATCATCAAGTTTGCAGACGACACTACAGTGGTAGGCTTGATTACCAACAACGACAAGATGGCCTACAGGGAGGAGGTGAGGGCCCTCGGAGTGTGGTGTCAGGAAAATAACCTCTCACTCAACGTCAACAAAACTAAAGAGATGATCGTGGACTTCAGGAAACAGCAGAGGGAGCACACCCCTATCCACATCGACAGGACAGTAGTAGAGAAGGTGGAAAATGTTATGTTCCTCGTCGGAAACACATCACGGACAAACTGAAATGGTCCACCCACACAGACAGCGTGGTGAAGAAGGCGCAACAGTGCCTCTTCAACCTCAGGAGGCTGAAGAAATTTGGCTTGTCACCAAAAACCCTCACAAACTTCTACAGATGCACAATCGAGAGCATCCTGTTGGACTGTGTCACCGCCTGGTACGGCAACTGCTCCGCCCACAACTGTAAGGCTCTCCAGAGGGTAGTGAGGTCCGCACATCGCATCACCGGGGGTAAACTACCTGCCCTCCAGGACACCTACACCCCCCGTCACAGGAAGGCCAAAAAGATCATCAAGGACAACAACCACCCGAGCCACTGCCTGTTCACCCCGCTATCATCCAGAAGGCGAGGTCAGTAGAGGTGCATCAAAGCTGGGACCGAGAGACTGAAAAACAGCTTCTATCTCAAGGTCATCAGACTGTTAAACAGCCATCACTAACATTGAGTGGCTGCTGCCAACATACGGACTCAAATCTCTAGCCACTTTAATAATAAAACATGTGATGTAATAAATGTATCACTAGCCACTTTAAACAATTAAACAATGCCACTTTATATAATGTTTACATATCCTACATTACTCGTCTCATATGTATATACTGTACTCTATACCATCTACTGCATCTTGCCTATGCCGTTCGGCCATCGCTCATCCATATATTTATATGTACATACTCATATTCATTCCTTTACACTTGTGTGTATAAGGTAGTTGTTGTGAAATTGTTAGACTACTTGTTAGATACTACTGCATGGTCGGAACTAGAAGCACAAGCATTTCGCTACACTCACATTAACATCTGCTAACCATGTGTGTGTGACAAATAAAATTGGATTTGATTTAAAAGAAGAACATCATGTCTGGAGAGATGGCTCAAGATGAAGCTTTGACAGAGGCAGAGAGTGCCTATAAAGATCAAGTCCACAATCAAGTTATGGATAGTCACAGATAGTATCCACCTGCAATTTCTGTCTCATGGCACTCTATATGCTGACCTAGCCCTTCTGGACCCTAGAAACTTCTCCCAAATAACATCCAATGGTCTTCCAGAGACAGCCCTTCAAGAGCTTCCAGAGACAGCCCTTCGATTTGATAGCCAAGCAACTGTTGACAATTTGCAGTGTGAGCTGAGGAGCCTCGCTGTACAGTGGAAAATACTGAAAAGTTCAGGATTGGAGGAATACATGACCAGGACAGTGGAGGATGGCCCTGACGGAAATTAAGATGAGGTGGAAATGAAGAATAAATGCTGCTCATCTGCAAAGAATGTCCACTGTGTTGTTACCAGATACTGAGACGGTACAACCTGCTGACTGATGCATACCATATCCTTGGCCTTGGATACATGTTCCTACTCACCCTCTCAGTTACCCAGGTAGCTTGTGAGCGAAGTTTCTCTACCTTAAAGTATATCAAGAGCAGACTCAGGAGCAATCTCTCACAAGCACACCCAGAGGCCTTCATGCTGATGGCCACCAAAAAGGACATCCTAATGGCCCTGGATACTGACATGGTCACTGAGAAGGACCTCCTAATGGTCCTGGATACTGACATGGTCACTGAGAAGGACATCCTAATGGTCCTGGATACTGACATGGTCACTGAGAAGGACATCCTAATGGTCCTGGATCCTGACATAATGATCTATAGAGTTGCAGAGAAAAGCCAGCTGTTAAAATTGCTCCTCTAATAAGGTAGTTGCAACATATTTCCTATAACTTGCTTACTTACCATTATTTTACTCCTACGTTTCTAATGTCTCTTTTTCCTGTCTGTAATATTGCTGTCCAGTACTTTGACAGAGTGAAGCCAGCCAGAATCATGACTCATGATGGCTTGTGCTGCTCTCTAACAGGTTACATTCTATTTTTGGAGAGGTGTTCAACCATTGTTTTTTAGAAGGTGTACTCCCATGACATAAAGCCAGCCAGCTGATCCTGAGCAGCAGTTAGACAGTTCTATGTCTCAGTGAGTATTGTGGATTTTATAGCATCTCTTTTACACTCTAGGCTTCAAGTGATGTGAGGTAGTTCAATCATGACAAATTCAGGTTGAGAGTTTTATAACAATGTGAAGCGTGTGTGTGTTCTGCAGCCTTTTTAAAGTAGTACTGCAATAGTGATCAATGGTTATGATGCAGCTAGGTGGTTGTATTAGGGGTTGGTCGTGTGTCTACGTGCATGCATTAGCAGGGCGGCCGTGGTGGAGTATACGTGGGCGGGTTCTGGTGGGATGGTCTGGATCAAAGTCCAGGGACGTTTTTTACTCCCAGTCCGTCCCTGGTACCAGGTAGGAGTTTTTAGGTAGTTTTGAGACAGATATCAGACAGAACATTATCAGTATTCGCCGAGGACGGATAGAATGTCATAGGTTTTATGTTTAGGAGATTATTTACAGTATTTATTTGACTAAAGCCCTTTAGGGATGTTTTTGAGACTAGCTGCCGTTTTTAATTCAGATATTAAAGACATATATCTAAGCTGCTCAATTCTCCCCTGTCTGGTCGGTTCTCCGTCTGGTCTGTCCCCTGTCTGGTCGGTTCTCCGTCTGGTCTGACCCCTGTCTGGTCGGTTCTCTGTCTGGTCTGTCCCCTGTCTGGTCGGTTCTCCGTCTGGTCTGTCCCGTCTGGTCGGTTCTCCGTCTGGTCTGTCCCCCGACTGGTCTGTCCCCTGTCTGGTCGGTTCTCCATCAGGTCTGTCCCCTGTCTGGTCAGTTCCCCATCTGCCTCAAACAACAACATTAACTATATTCATCATCTCTGGTGGGTGTGGATCTCATTTAAAAGACAAGACTTACTTCCCTATTTTTGTCACAGGCGTTTTTCTTGCCCAAAGTTGCCATTTGTCTGGTGTGTGTGTGTTCGTGCGTGTGTGTGTGTTTGTGTGTGTGTGTTTGTGCGTACATGCGTGCATGCTTAGGTGTATCAAAAGTGGACATTGAATGACATTGATTTATTTTATTGATTGAGGTGTGTTTCACAGAGGCTTTAAGGCAGGGGTGTCAAACTCATTCCATGGAGGGCCTAGTTTCTGTTGGTTTTGGGTTTTTCATTTCAATGAAGACCTAGACAACCAGGTGAGGGGAGTTTCTAACTAATCAGTGACCTTAACTCATCAATCAAGTACAAGGGAGGAGTGAAAACCCGCAGACACAAGGCCCTCAGTGGAATGAGTTTGACACATGCTTTAAGGGCATGGGAATTCTGTGACTCTAAACTCCTTTTTATTAGACGCCCTTGGTAAATCAAGACCCTTTTTCAGTTACACAATCCTGCTTCAAACAATACCTATGTGCTTTTCTTTTGTTCTCAATTGAACACGTCTTGGTATTAACTTACACCAGGGGTATTAAACTCAGACCCTATGCCTACGAGGTCTGGAGCCTGCTGCTTTTCTGTTCTACCTGATAATTAATTGCATTCAGCTGGTGCCCCAGGTCTAAACAGGGGAACAATGGAAAAATGCAGTGGAACTGGCTTCGAGGTCCAGAGTTGAGTTTGAGGGACTGACACAATATCCACCTATCCTACCTAGTCTCTCTAGCCAGACTCAGAGCTCTGCGGCTGTGAGAAGAAATCTATCCTAACACTATCTTCCTTTAAGTAATGCAGTCAAACCAGGACTCATATTTCCCTCAGGAGGCTGAAGGTATTTGACATGGCCCCTCAGATCCTCAAGCACTTTTACAGATGCACCATCAAGAGCATATTGACTGGTTGCATCACTGCCTGGTATGGCAAGTGCACCGCTCTACACCACAAGGCTCTACAGAGAGTGGTACGGACGGCCCAGCACATCACTGGGGGTGAGCTCCCAGCCATTCAGGACATTCATACCAGGCAGCCCGAAAAATTGTCAAAGACACCATTCACCAAATCAAATCAAATCAAATTTATTTATAAAGCCCCCCTTACATCTGCTGATGTCACAGAGTGCTGTACAGAAACCCAGCCTAAAACCCCAAACAGCAAGCAATGCAGGTGTAAAAGCACGGTGGCTAGGAAAAACTCCCTAGAAGGCCAAAACCTAGGAAGAAACCTAGAGAGGAACCAGGCTGTGAGGGGTGGCCAGTCCTCTTCTGGCTGTGCCGGGTGCAGATTATAACAGAACATGGACAAGATTTTAAAATGTTCATAAAACAGGCAGAACAGTTGAAACTGGAGAAGCAGCACGGCCAGGTGGACTCGGGACATCAAGGAGTCATCAGGCCAGGTAGGCCTTGAGGAATGGTCCTAATGCTCAGGTCCTCCTCCGAGAGAGAGAGAGAGAGAGAGAGAGAGAGAGAGAGAGAGAGAGAGAGAGAGAGAGAGAGAGAGAGAGAGAGAGAGAGAAGAAGAAAAAGAAAGAAAGAAAGAGAGAGATAATTAGAGAGAGCATACTTAAATTCGCACAGGACACCAGATAAGAGAAGAAATACTCCAGATATAACAGACGGACCCTAGCCCCCCGACACATAAACTACTGCAGCATAAATACTGGGGGCTGAGACAGGAGGGGTCGGGAGACACTGTGGCCCGTCCGACGAAACCCGGACAGGGCCAAACAGGCAGGATATAACCCCACCCACTCTGCCAAGCACAGCCCCACACCACTAGAGGGATATCTTCAACCACCAACTTACCATCCTGAGACAAGGCCGAGTATAGCCCACAAGATCTCCGCCACGGCACCAGAAGCCAGTGACTCAGCCCCTGTAATAGGGTTAGAGGCAGAGAATCCCAGTGGAGGGAACCGGCCAGGCAAAGACAGCAAGGGTGGTTCGTTGCTCCAATGCCTTTCCGTTCACCTTCACACTCCTGGGCCAGACTACACTCCAGTCATAGGACCTACTGAAGAGATGAGTCTTCAATAAAGACTTAAAGGTTGAGACCGAGTCTGCGTCTCTCACATGGATAGGCAGACTATTCCATAAAAATGGAGCTCTATAGGAAAAAGCCCTGCCTCCAGCTGTTTGCTTAGAAATTCTAGGGACAGTAAGGAGGCCTGCGTCTTGTGACCGTAGCGTACGTGTAGGTATGCACGGCAGGACCAAATCAGAAAGATAGGTAGGAGCAAGCCCATGTAATGCTTTGTAGGTTAGCAGTAAAACCTTGAAATCAGCCCTTGCCTTAACAGGAAGCCAGTGTAGAGAGGCTAGTACTGGAGTAATATGATCAAATTTTGGGGTTCTAGTCAAGATTCTAGCAGCCGTGTTAAGCACTAACTGAAGTTTATTTAGTGCTTTATCCGGATAGCCGGAAAATAAAGCATTGCAGTAGTCTAACCTAGAAGTTACAAATGCATGGATTAACTTTTTCTGCATCATTTTTGGACAGAAAGTTTCTGATTTTTACAATGTTACGTAAATGGAAAAAGCTGTCCTTGAAACAGTCTTGATATGTTCGTCAAAGAGATCAGGGTCCAGAGTAACGCCGAGGTCCTTCACAGTTTTATTTGAGACGACTGTACAACCATCAAGATTAATTGTCAGATTCAACAGAAGATCTCTTTGTTTCTTGGGACCTAGGACTAGCATCTCTGTTTTGTCAGAGTTTAAAAGTAGAACATTTTCCGCCATCCACTTCCTTATGTCTGAAACACAGGCTTCCAGGGAGGGCAATTTTGGGGCTTCACCATGTTTCATCGAAATGTACAGCTGTGTGTCATCCGCATAGCAGTGAAAGTTAACATTATGTTTCCGAATGACATCACCAAGTGGTAAAATATATAGTGAAAACAATAGTGGTCCCAAAACAGAGCCTTGAGGAACACCGAAATTTACAGTTGATTTGTCAGAGGACAAACCATCCACAGAGACAAACTGATATCTTTCCGACAGATAAGATCTAAACCAGGCCAGAACTTGTCCATGTAGACCAATTTGGGTTTCCAATCTCTCCAAAAGAATGTGGTGATCGATGGTATCAAAAGCAGCACTAAGGTCTAGGAGCATGAGTACAGTTGCAGAGCCTCGGTCTGACGCCATTAAAAGGTCATTTACCACCTTCACAAGTGCAGTCTCAGTGCTATGATGGGGTCTAAAACCAGACTGAAGCGTTTCGTATACATTGTTTGTCTTCAGGAAGGCAGTGAGTTGCTGCGCAACAGCTTTTTCTAAAATGTTTGAGAGGAATGGAAGATTCGATATAGGCCGATAGTTTTTTATATTTTCTGGGTCAAGGTTTGGCTTTTTAAAAGAGGCTTTATTACTGCCACTTTTAGTGAGTTTGGTACACATCCGGTAGATAGAGAGCTGTTTATTATGTTCAACATAGGAGGGCCAAGCACAGGAAGCAGCTCTTTCAGTAGTTTAGTTGGAATAGGGTCCAGTATGCAGCTTGAAGGTTTAGAGGCCATGATTATTTTCATCAATGTGTCAAGAGATATGGTACTAAAAAACTTTAGTGTCTCTCTTGATTTTATGTCCTGGCAAAGTTGTGTGGACACAGCCATGGACTGTTCTCTCTGCTACGTACGGGAGCTTCGGGTCTCGGACTAACAGGTTCTTTCCTCAAGCAATAAGACTGCTGAACAGCTAGGCTACCCACCCTCTCCTATGGACTATCTGCACTAACTATATGCCCACTCACAGGTCTCTACCCACACATTCAATCACAACTGCAGGGATACTCTTGCACACAACACACTCAAATACACACACACACACACACACACACACACACACACACACACACACACACACACACACACACACACACACACACACACACACACACACACACACACACACACACACACACACACACACACACACACACACACACACACACTGTTGCTATATTGTTTATTATCACCATTAGTATTTATCCTGTTACCACTCACTTTTACCCGTTTACATATACAGTCCATTAAGAAAGAATTCAGACCCCTTGACTTTTTCAACATTTTGTTACGTTACAGCCTTATTCTAAAATGTATTAAATTGTTTTTTCCCCTCATCAATCTACACACAATACCCCATAATGACAGGTAAAAAAATAAATAAATTGGAATATTACATTTACATAAGTATTCAGACACTTTACTTAGTACTTTGTTGAAGCACCTTCGGCAGCGATTACAGCCTTGAGTCTTCTTGGGTATGACGCTACAAGCTTGGCACACCTGTATTTGGGGGGTTTCTCCCATTCTTCTCTGCAGATCCTCTCAAGCTCTGTCTGGTTGGATGGGGAGCGTCACTGCACAGCTATTTTTAGGTCTCTCCAGAGATGTTAAATCGGTTTCAAGTCCGGGCTCCGGCTGGGCCACTCTTGGATATTCAGAGACTCCGAGCGGACTATCATGTGCCTTTTTCTGAGGAGTGGCTTCCGTCTTGCCACTCTACCATAAAGGCCTGATTGGTGGAGTGCTGCAGAGATGGTTGTCCTTCTGGAATTTGGGGGGTTTCTCCCATTCTTCTCTGCAGATCCTCTCAAGCTCTGTCTGGTTGGATGGGGAGCGTCACTGCACAGCTATTTTTAGGTCTCTCCAGAGATGTTAAATCGGTTTCAAGTCCGGGCTCCGGCTGGGCCACTCTTGGATATTCAGAGACTCCGAGCGGACTATCGTGTGCCTTTTTCTGAGGAGTGGCTTCCGTCTTGCCACTCTACCATAAAGGCCTGATTGGTGGAGTGCTGCAGAGATGGTTGTCCTTCTGGAAGGTTCATCCATCTCCACAGAGGAACTCTGGAGCTCTGTCAGAGTGACCCGCGGTTGCTCAGTTTGGCCAGGTGGAAGATTCTTGGTGGTTCCGAACTTCTTCCATTGAAGAATGATGAAGGCCACTGTGTTCTTGGGGACCTTCAATGCTGCAGAATTGTTTTGGTACCCTTCCACAGATCTGTTCCCTCGACACAACTCTGTCTCGGAGCTCTACGGACAATTCTTTCAACCTCATGGCTTTGTTTTTGCTCTGACATGCACTGTCAACTGTGGGACCTTATAGAGACGGGTGTGTGCCTTTCCGAAGCATGTCCAATCAATTGAATTTACCACAGGTGGACTCCAATCAAGTTGTAGAAACATCTCAAGGATGATCAATGGAAACTGGATGCACCTGAGCTCAATTTCGAGTCTCATAGCAAAGGGTCTTAATACTTATGTAAATAAGGTATTTCTGTTTTTTTTTTTAAAGACAAATTATAAATAAAACATTTTTTTTTGCTTTGTCATTATGGGGTATTGTGTGTAGATTGATGAGAGAAATTTAGAATAAGGCTGTAACGTAACGAAAAGTTGGAAAAAGTGAAGGGGTCTTAATATTTTTTTAGAATGCACTGTACATATCTACCTCAATTACTACAGTACCCCTGTGCACTGTAATTATGGTACTGGCACTGACCCTGTATATAGCTTGCATTCTATATTTTTTCTCCACCGTATTTCTCATGTGCTTTCTTACTTTATATTCTTACTTCATATTTTCCTTAATAATGTTTCTTCTCACCTTGTTAGTGAATACTGGTGTTAGAAAGAGCTTGTTTTTGTGTTGCAGGGTCCAGTGCCACTTCCCTCCCTTAGACCCCCATCCCAAGTCTCCCATCCCATGAGGCTCCCACAAGAAATTAAAAGTATGCCATTTGCATGAATTAGACTTGGAGATGGGGTAGGGCAGGTGCACCCAACTGTTAGTGCTCATAAATAAAGATGAAGCTTCAGAAGTCCATAGACAGTCTCCGGAGAGAAGAGACAGCCACACAGATCAATGCTCTTGAAAGATTTGTTCGCCCGGACCCAAGCTGAGGGAAGCGCTGCGGTAATCATGCATATGATAAAAATTCATTAGTTTATTGAAATGTGTCCTTGAACTTAAAGACATTGTTGTTTGGTAGAATACAGTGCATTGCGAAAGTATTCAGACCACTTCACTTTTTACACATTTTGTTATGTTACAGGCTTATTCTTGTTCGTCCCCTTGTGTACTTTTGTATTTTTCGTCTTTTTTGTAAATATTTCAAATTTATTTTCAATCTCTTTTAAATTTTATATTAGATATACCTTCCGGTAACCTGCCTCACCCTATGTGCTATGGAACAGCATTTTTTTTTTTAGACCTTTTAGACAGAACTCCATCAGAAGCTAGCCAGCTAATTAGCTACTAGCTATTTAGTCACTGTTAGCCACTGCTAGCGGCCTTTACCTTCTGCACAAACAGCAGCCCTTTTTAGCCTGGATAATACTCGCCAGCCTACCACTATCGGACTGTTTCTCCACTACAACGCCAGATCCCTGCCGTAAACCCTGGACCACTACACCTGATCTCCATAGCTAGCTAGCTGCCACCGAGTGACCCAGCCCTGAGCCAGGCCAACCTCCCGGCCTTCTCAGTGTTCACCCGGACTCCACCCAAACACGACTAGAACCCACTACTCCACCGGTTCCTTGCCGTAAGCTCTTGACCCTGGCACCGGATTCATCGCTGCTCCCGAGTGGCTATAGTGGCTAACGCCCCTGCCCCGAAGCTAGCACCAGTTAGCCGCGAGCCAGGCGCATCTTCCGGCTAGCAAAGGAAAGTACCACAACAACAATACCTCTCTCGCCATCTGGCTTGGACCCCTTCTCGACACAACGCCCCGTCGTACCACCTCGACTGGTCTGCCGAAGAATACTCCATCCGCTGTGCCTGCAACCGGCCTCTGTCGGACATCAGAGCAGACGGTTCTACCAACCCCGGCCGGCTAACTCTAACTTTAAACGCTGTGTCTCCTGCGTGCCGGCGTAGTAACGAATACCTCGCGGCTTCCCTGTCCCATCTATTGCTGTTCACTGGACCCTATGATCACTCAGCTACATAGCTGATGCCTGCTGGACTATTCATTAATCACGGTACTCCATTCTGTTTATTTTTGTTTATCTGTCAGCCCCAGCCGCATACTCAGGCCCTGTGTGTAGCTAATCAACCCTCTTTGCCCATTTATCGCCAGTTTACCTGTTGTTGTTGTCTTAGCTGATTAGCTGTTGTGGTCTTACTCGTTGTTGTCTTAGCTAGCTCTCCCAATCAACACCTGTGTTTGCTTTATGCCTCGCTTTATGTCTCTCTCAAATGTCAATATGCCCTGTTTACTGTTGTTTAGGATAGTTATCATTGTTTTAGTTTACAGCCCACTCTGCATGCCTCAGATTCCTCCTTTGTCCCACCTCCCACACATGCGGTGACCTCACCCAGTATTACCAGCACCTCCAGAGATGCAACCACTCTTATCATCACTCGGTGCCTGGGCTTACCTCCACTGTACCCTCACCCTACCATACCCCTGTCTGCACATTATACCCTGAATCTATCCTACCACGCCCAGAAATCTGCTCCTTTTATTCTCTGTCCCCAATGCACTAGACGACCTGTTCTGATAGCCTTTAGCCATACCCTCATCCTACTCCTCCTCTGTTCCTCGGGTGATGTGGAGGTAAACCCAGGCCCTGCGTGTCCCAAGGCACTCTCATTTGTTGACTTCTGTAATCGAAAAAGCCTTGGTTTCATGCATGTTAACATCAGAAGCCTCCTCCCTAAGTTTGTTTTACACACTGCTTTAGCACACTCCGCCAACCCTGATGTCCTTGCCATGTCTGAATCCTAGCTTAGGGCCACCAAAAATTCTGAGATTTCCATACCCAACTACAACATTTTCCGCCAAGATAGAACTGCCAAAGGGGGAGGAGTTGCAATCTATTGCAGAGATAGCCTGCAAAGTTCTGTCATACTTTCCAGGTCTATGCCCAAACAGTTCGAACTTCTAATTCTAAAAATTAATCTCTCCAGAAATAAGTCTCTCACTGTTGCCACCTGCTATAGACCCCCCTCAGCTCCCAGCTGTGACCTCCAAATACACCTCTGCTGTTTTCAATCAAGATCTCAGCGACCACTGCCTCATTGCCTGCATCCGCTATGGGCCCGCGGTCAAACAACCACCCCTTATCACTGTCAAACGCTCCCTAAAACACTTTCTCTATGGCTGGCCATGCTTTCCTCCTGGCTACCCCAACCCCGGCCAACAGCTCCGCCCCCCCGCAGCTACTTGTCCGAGCCTCCCCGGCTTCTCCTTCTCCCAAATCCAGATAGCAGATGTTCTGAAAGAGCTGCAAAACCTGGACCCGTACAAATTAGCTGGGCTAGACAATCTGGAACCTCACTTTCTAAAACTATCCGCTAACATTGTTGCAACTCCTATTACCAGTCTGCTCAACCTCTCTTTCGTGTCGTCCGAGATCCCTAAAGATTGGACAGCTGCCGCGGTCATCCCCCTCTTCAAAGGGGTGACACTCTAGACCCAAATTGCTATAGACCTACAGTGAGGGAAAAAAGTATTTGATCCCCTGCTGATTTTGTACGTTTGCCCACTGACAAAGAAATTATCAGTCTATAATTTTAATGGTAGGTTTATTTGAACAGTGAGAGACAGAATGACAACAAAAAAATCCAGAAAAACGCATGTGAAAATTTTTATAAATTGATTTGCATTTTAATTAGTAAAACTGACTATCCTACCAATCCTCGACTTTGGCGATGTCATCTACAAAACAGCTTCCAACACTCTACTCAGCAAACTGGATGCAGTCTATCACAGTGCCATCCGCTTTGTCACCAAAGCCCCTTATACCACCCACCACTGCAACCTGTATGCTCTAGTCGGCTGGCCCTTGCTACGTACTCGTCGCCAGACCCACTGGCTCCAGGTCATCTACAAGTCCCTGCTAGGTAAAGCCCCGCCTTATCTCCAGCTCGCTGGTAACCATAGCAGCACCCACCGTAGCAGCGCTCCAGCAGGTATATCTCACTGGTCACCCCCAAAGCCAATTCCTACTTTGGCCGCCTTTCCTTCCAGTTCTCTGCTGCCAATGACTGGAACAAACTACAAAAATCATTGAAACTGGAGACACTTATCTCCCTCACTAGCTTTAAGCACCAGCTGTCAGAGCAGCTCACAGATCACTGCACCTGTACATAGCCCATCTGTTAATAGCCCAACCAACTACCTCATCCCCTACTGTATTCATTTATTTATCTTGCTCCTTTGCACCTCAGTATTTCTACTTTGCACATTCATCTACTGCACATCTACCATTCCAGTGTTAAATTGCTATATTGTAATTACTTTGCCACCATGGCCTATTTATTGCCTTACGTTCCTTATCTTACCTCATTTGCACACATTGTATATAGATTTGTTTTTCTACTGTACTATTGACTGTATGTTTGTTTACTCCATGTGTAACTCTGTGTTGTTGTATGTGTCGAACTGCTTTGCTTTATCTTGGCCAGGTCGCAGTTGTAAATGAGAACTTGTTCTCAACTTGCCTACCTGGTTAAATAAAGGTGAAATATATATATATATTTTTAATTCTAAAATGGATTAAAATGTATTAAATAATTATGGAAACAGGATGCACCTGTTTCATAGTGAAGGGTCTGAATACTTATGTAAATGTGATATTTCCGTTAAAAAAAAATGTGTGTAGATTGATGAAAAAACAACAACGATTTAATCAATTTTAGAATAAGGCTGTAACATAACAAAATGTTGAAAAAAGTGAAGGGGTCTGAATAGTTTCCGAATGCACTGTATGAACAGGACAATATATCAGACAAATGGCTTATTTGAAACAGGTTTCATACTTTTCACGTGTAAAATTTTACGAGACAGGTTTGAATTATTCTCCTAAATGAGAAAGACCAGCAAAACGACCTCTAAAACCTTATTAGCGTTACACTTAATAATGCTCTGTACGCACTCACACACACACACACACACACACACACACACACACACACACACACACACACACACACACACACACACACACACACACACATGCTTAAACATTATCACTCATTATAAGGCTTACTGATGGGTGACTGTTCATCATACTGTCTCTTAATGTGTCAATGTCAGTACACTAATACTTTATTAGTCTAACAGAGAGACTAAAGGTCTGCAGTGCTATTACAGTGTAATGTGATTAGTGTGTATAGTGTGTACTGATGGGGTGTTACAGTGTAGATGTGATTAGTGTGTACTGATGGGCTGTTACAGTGTAGAGGTGATTAGTGTGTACTGATGGGCTGTTATAGTGTAGAAGTGATTAGTGTGTACTGATGGGCTGATACAGTTTTGCAGCATGTGCTAGACTAAAGCTCATGTTCTGAGTCCCAAACGTCACATTATTCCCTTTATATTACACTTATTACTTTAGACCATGTGTCTTGGTCAAAACCGGTGCACTAAATAGAGAATAGGCTGCCATTTGGGACTCAACCTAAAGCACATGGACTGTAGGATGGGTTCCTGGAACCACAGGAACTATTAGTGAAAGAAAAGCACCGCCACACGTAGATAAAGTGGTTTCAAGCAAGAACACGAGACGACAAATTAAATCATAAATGCATACGTGGTTGAAGAGATTGTTGTCTCTTTTCAGACTGACCTGATGGACCACTTGTTTCCGATGAGAAATCAGATGATAACAATTGTTGTAATAGACAGCTAGTCAAAAATATACCAAGAGATACAGTTGAAGTTGGAAGTTTACATACACCTTAGCCAAATACATTTAAACTCTGTTTTTCACAATTCCTGACATTTAACCCTAGTAAAAATTACCTGTCTTAGGTCAGTTAGGATCACCACTTTCTTTTAAAAGAATGTGAAATGTCAGAATAATAGTAGAGAGAATGATTTATTTCAGCTTTTATTTCTTTCATCACATTCCCAGTGGGTCAGAAGTTTACATACACTCAATTAGTATTTGGTAGCATTGACATTAAATTGTTTAACTTGGGTCAAACGTTTCAGGTAGCCTTCAAAATACTTCCCACAATATGTTAGGTGAAATTTGGCCCATTCCTCCTGACGGAGCTGGTGTAACTGAGTCAGGTTTGTAGGCCTCCTTGCTCGCACACGCTTTTTCAGTTCTGCCCACAAATGTTCTATAGGATTGAGGTCAGGGCTTTATGATGGTCACTCCGATACCTTGACTTCACGGTTGGGATGGTGTTCTTCGGCTTGCAAGCTCCCCCTTTATCCTCCAAACATAACAATGGTCAATATGGCCAAACAGTTCTAATTTTGTTTCATCAGACCAGAGGACATTTCTCCAAAAAGTACGATCTTTGTCCCCATGTGCAGTTGCAAACCGTAGTCTTTGCAATCTTTTTTATGGCGGTTTTGGAGCAGTGGCTTCTTCTTTGCTGAGCGGCCTTTCAGGTTATGTCGATATAGGACCCGTTTTTACTGTGGATATAGATACTTCTGTACCTGTTTCCTCCAGCATCTTCACAAGGTCCTTTGCTGTTGTTCTAGGATTGATTTGCACTTTTCACACCAAAGTACGTTCATCTCTAGGAGACAGAACGCGCCTCTTTCCTGAGCAGTATGACGGCTGCGTGGTCCCATTGTGTTTAAACTTGCGTACTATTGTTTGTACAGATTAACGTGGTACCTTCAGGCGTTTGGAAATTGCTCCCAAGGATGAACCAGACTTGTGGAGGTCTACCATTTTTTGGGGCTGATTTCTTTTGATTTTCCCATGATGTCAAGCAAAGAGGCACTGAGTTTGAAGGTAGGCCTTGAAATACATCCACAGGTGCACCTCCAATTGACTCAAATGATGTCAATTAGCTTATCAGAAGCAGAAGCTTCTAAAGCCATGACATAATTTTCTGGAATTTCCCAAGCTGTTTAAGTGATTATATAAGTGAAATAATCTGTCTGTAAACAATTGTTGGAAAAATGACTTGTGTCATGTACAAAGTAGACGTCCTAACCGACTTGCCAAAACTATAGTTTGTTAACAAGACATTTTTGGAATGGTTGAAAAAGGAGTTTTAATGACTCCAACCTAAGTGTATGTAAACTTCCGACTTCAACTGTATATACTGTAGGCTATCCTTTGTGTACCTACATTTCATGTACATTTAAATCCAGTAATTGATCCTCAATCATTCAGTCCTCAGTTCAGTCTGTCAGGCCCTGATTCTTAGTAAACCTACTCTTTTCCTAAGTGTTTGGATTGTGTTTCCCCACTGGGTAGAAACTGGTTGTTTACACGTCATTTCAACCCAAAAATTCAATGTGATGACGTTGAATCAACTTCGAAAACTGATTGGATTTGCAAAAATTCATCAACGTGATGGATTTCATAGTTTTTTAACCAAACTTTTAAACAAAATCCAATAACATAGTAACATTTTTATATATTTTTTTTATTTACGTTAGTTGACAACTCGACCAAATGTAAATCAAAACTAGACGTTGAACTTACACTTTACAACATATAAAACATCTGCTATATGATACAGAGAAGGAGAAATCAGTCCAACCAAGGAGTCTCTCTATATCCGTCTAACTAGCCGCTCTAAAATAGCTTTTGAATTTATATGTTCATGTCCTTTGTCCTTTTCAACTTGAGTGTGGAGAAGATTTAATATAAAAGGAAGGATTGTGTACAGATTAGAATGACAACTCACAGACTGAACTTCCCGCAGAGAAGAGGGATCACATTGTCATCCAGCAGCAGCGATGATATATGCAGGAGCCCTGGAACTCAACTGTTCAACTGTCTCACAGACGGTTACATGAGCAGATCTGCCAGCACTCTGCTTTCAGCGGTAACCGTCAAGCCAACCTCTTTGACCACTCCACAACCTTAACCCAGTCGAACTAACGTACTGCTCAAACAAGCAGACCTGGGTTCAAATAGTAGGCCTGTTTGTTGTCTTTTAAATATTTGCACTGTGCTTGATTGAGGTGGCAGGTAGCCTAGTGGTTAGAGTTTAGGGCCAGTAACCGAAAGGTTTCTGGATTGAATCCCCGAGCTGACAAGGTAAAAATCTGTCATTCTACTCCTGGACAAGGCAGTTAACCCACTGTTCCTAGGCTGTCAAGTGGTACCAATGAGTCTAATTATGCCCTGCCCATCTGGCACTGCAAGCAGGCTTAATACATTTTATATGTATATGAAAGAAAAAACTAATAGTTTTTGAACCCAGGAAACCCATAGTATATCTATGTGCTCATCACAGGCTCCAATACACAGAATCATCGAAATTACATTGACAGACAGCAACAGCAGCAGGGACGCCTACGGGTTTAGAAGGATGGGAAAAACACCAAAGCTCTTTTCAGTGTTTACTGCCTCCAACTAGTTATTTTTATGTGAAAGAATTCTGTTCACGATTTAACAACAAAGAATAAACAACAAAGAACAACAACAACAAAGTGAAATATTTACTTATGTCTGCACTTTAACTAATCTGAGAATCCTGCTGTGTACGTTGTTGTTGTCTATCGTCAGATGATATCCTTCAAAACTTCCCATTGTTTACTAAATGCGCCCATCAGATTCAACCTTTGACAACAGACATTGATACACAGTCATGAATTATATTCAACATGTCACATCTGCTCCTGCAACGCCCTCTACTGCTCATCCTGTGTCTCTTTGACCTGCCGCCAATCCCCCAGTACTCTCTCCCTCTCCCTCTCCCTCTCTCTCTGTGTGTGTGTGTGATTGTGCGGGAGGAGACAGGTGTGCTGGAGTCAGAGCAGATCCCCACCAGCTGCAACCTGTTCCATAATCAAGACCTCTACAAATACTCAGCCCTGCCACTTCCATGCTGCCAGATCGTAATCTCTGCTCAGTCAGTCTACGTTTCTAGCCGTTACTATTCAGATCCTGTTATCCTGTTGTGCCTGTTTTCCTTGCCTGAAGTTATTTTCCTCTCCGCTACAGTTTTGCCCGCTCTGACTCTGGTCCCTGTCTCCAGTCCCACGTCTCGTCATCCTGCTACTCTGTCCTGGATTCCCCACTCTGCTGCTCCCTTGGATTCCCCTCTGGATCTGCTTACCCTGTCCCAACCCCTCTTGCTCCAGCCTCAGCCTCAGCACCTGGTTTCCAGCAACCCGCCCGAGCTTCCCCTGGCCTGCACTCCATCTTCCACGTGTTTCAATAAATACCTTAGTTACTTCATCCCAGTCTCCTCGTCTGAGTCTGCTCTTGGGTTCCCCTGTTACACTAACACAACATTTATGCTCCTTGGTTGTTTTTCATTAACCTAGAAGAAACAGCATTTAGTCCTGTGTTGCCTACAGATGATTTAACGAACAGACATTTGTATTTGTATTTATTATGGATCCCCATTAGCTGCTGCCAAGGCAGGAGCTACTCTTCCTGGGGTCCAGCAAAATTAATGTAGTGATACAATTTAAAAAACATTACAATAAATTCACAACAGACTTCACATCACATTAAGTGTGTGCCCTCAGACCACTACTCTACTACCGCATTTCTACAACACAAAATCCATGTGTACGTGTGTTAGTATGCATGTGTCTGTGCCTATGTGTGTGTTGCTTCACAGTCCCCGCTGTTCCATAAGGTGTATTTAATCAAATTTACCTGCTTGCATGAGTTACTTGATGTGGAATAGAGTTCAGTGTAGTCATGGCTCTATGTAGTATTGTACGCCTCCCATAGTCTGTTCTGGACTCGGGGACTGTGAAGAGACCTCTGGTGGCGTGTCTTGTGGGGTATGCATGGGTGTTCGAACAGACAGCTCGGTGCAATCAATATGGCAATACCTCTCACAAATACAAGTAATGATGATTTCATTTAAGTTGCTCCAAAGTCTTTTTTTACTATTATTCAGTATGTAATTTATCATAGTGTAGTTTCTTCCTCTTTTTATTCAGTTTAGTCACATGATTTCTCAATTTGCAGTACGTTTGCCAATCGGTTTGCCATTTCTTTTGCCTCATCCTCTCAACCATACAATTTTTAAATTCCTCATCAATCCAAGGGGATTTAACAGTTTTTACAGTCATTTTCTTAATGGGTGCGTGCTTATTAGTAGCTGGAATAAGCAATTTCATAAATGTGTCAAGTGCAGCATCTGGTTGCTTCTCATTACACACCACGGACCAACACATCTTTACATCAACAAAATAGGAATCACTAAGTTGTTATTGTGTGACCTCTTATACCCTATACTGTATTAGGCCCAGCCTTCGGAACTTTGATTTTCCTAGATATGGCTACTATATTGTGATCACTACATCCGATGGATTTGGATACTGCTTTCAAGCACATTTCTGCAGCATCAGTAAAGATGTTGATGCTTTATTCCTGCGCTGTTTGTAACTACCCTGGTAGGTTGACTGATAATCTAAACCAGGTTGCAGGCACTAGTTACAGTTACTTTCTCTTGAGTGGGCAGCCTGATGAAAAGCAGTCAATATTTAAATCACCCCCAAAATACACCTCTCTGTCGATATCACATACATTATCAAGCATTTCACACGTTATCCAGATACTGACTGTTAGCACTTGGTGGTCAATAGCAGCTTCCCACCAGAATGGGCTTTAGGTGAGGCAGATGAACCTGTAGACATATCACCTCAACAGTATTTAACAAGAGATGCTCTCTAAGCTTTACAGGAATGTGGTTCTGAATATAAAAGGCCACACCTCTACCTTTGGCATTTCTGTCTTTTCTGTAAATATTATAATCTTGCTACCAATGTATCATCAAAGGTATTATCTAAGTGAGTTTCAGAGATTGTCAGAATATGCATGTCATCTGTTACTAGTTATTGATTTCATTAACATTTTTTCTTAAGCTACATATGTTCAAGAATGGCCTTTTTCCTTTTATTTAGATTACAACCTCTCACTTTCGGTTATTAAAAAAATATAGCTATTTTTAAAACAAGCCATAGAAATTTGGTTGCAATGTCAGTTTAATCCACCAGAAAAGACAGAACAAATATTACAACAAATGTTGTGGTTAAACTCAAATATACTAATTGATAAAAAAAACGTTTTTTATATATTTTTTTAAACTGTATAATCTTTGTAAATTATATCATAAATAGGACTGGTGGAATTGTCACATGCAGCTAACAAAAATATATGGAAATGTCTGCTCTATCCAAAATTACAAGCAACTACTTGCATTACCGCAAAAATGGAAGAAGCAAGTGGAAGGGGGAAAAAGTAAGGAACTTGTCTGATGGCCCTGCATTAAAGACCAAAATTGGTTAAAAAAAATTGTGATAAATAAAAAAAATTCAGCTGTGCCATACAGATAGCAAAATAGTAGGAACAAGATTTTTGATGTACTGATTAAATGGCACACGGTTTATGAACTGATCTGAAAAGTCATAGTCAATCGATTAATAATATAATAATACTCTTAGCAAAAATGTTGATCTTTAATATACAATCTGTAGAAACTATGAGAATAGAAAGGTTCAGAACTTTTGTGAAACATCACAGCACAGTTGAAAAATATATGACAAATAGATCAAAACTGGATGGTCTTCAGAGATAGATGGGAGGGGTTGAGTGGAGCTGAAGGATGGGACTAAAAATAAACAAAAGATAATTAATGAAAATATTCTGTGTCTGTAAAATGTATATAGTATGTACAGTATAATCTGGAAGTAGAAGTGTTGTTGACCATTAGTTTACTCCAATTAGGGTAGGAGTGGTAGGGTTAAGGGAAAATAATTATCACAATCTTCTTGAGTGACGGACCAAGGCGCAGCGAGGTATCCAGTATACATGCTTTATTTTACACATGTAACTGGGACAAAACAACAAAACGAATGAAACGAAGATCGTAACATATAACATAGACAAAACACTTAAGCTATACATAAACAATAACCCACAAACTCCTAGTGAAAACTACAAACATATATATGGTTCCCAATTAGAGGTAACGACAAACAGCTGCCTCTAATTGGGAACCATTACCCCAACATAGAAATGAACAACCTAGAACTCAAAACCCTCTTAAACCAAAAACTAAACTAAACACGCCAGCCTGAACTCAGGCCTGGACGTGACATTACCCCCCCAAAGGCGCGGACTCCGACCGCACCAAAAGTCCATGGGGAGGGTCCTCGGGTGGGTCTCTGATCTAGGTGGCGGCTCCGGTGCCGGCCGTGCTGGTCCGAGAAGTCGCACCGGAGGCCCGCGGCTAGAAGCCGGAACAGTTCGTACCAGGCTGGTACTACACCCTACAAGCCTGGTACGATCAGCAGGAGCAGGCTGAGCTGGACTCATGATGCACACAGGGGACCTGGCGCAGGAAGCAGGAGCAGGCTGAGCTGGACTCACGATGCACACAGGGAACCTGGTGCGGGGAGTAGGAGCAGGCTGTGCTGGACTCGCGATGCGCACAAGGGACCTGGTGCGGGGAGTAGGAGCAGGCTGTGCTAGACTCGCGATGCGCTCAGGGGACCTGGTGCGGGGAGCAGGAACAGGCTGTGCTGGACTCGCGATGCGCACAGGGGACCTGGCGCGGGGAGCAGGAACAGGCTGTGCTGGACTCGCGATGCGCACTGGGACTCTGGTGCGGGGAGCAGGAACAGGCTGTGCTGGACTCGCGATGCGCACAGGAACTCTGGTGCGAGGAGCAGGAACGGGCCGTGTAGGACTCACGATGCGCACTGGAACATTGGTGCGGGGAGCAGGAACGGGCCGTATTGAACTCTCTATGCGCACTGGGACTCTGGTGCGGGGAACAGGAACGGGCCGTATAGGACTCTCTATGAGCACTGGGACTCTGGTGCGGGGAGCAGGAACGGGCCGTATTGGACTCTCTATGCACACTGGGACTCTGGTGCGGGGAGCAGGAACGGGCCATACTGAACTCTCTATGCGCACTGGGACTCTGGTGGGCGCGAACCAGAGACACTGCACGCAGAGCCGGAGCAGGATATCTCGGTCCACGAAGGTGCACTGGAGACTTAGCGCGCAGAGCCGGCACCACTCTTCCAGGCAGCACACTCACCCTAGCCTGACAGATGAGTGGAGATGGGATGTCGCGTACCGGGCTGTGGATACGCACCGGAGACACTGCACGCAGAACCGGTGCAGGATATCCTGGTCCACGAAGGTGCACTGGAGACTTAGCGCGCAGAGCTGGCACCACTCTTCCAGGCAGCACACTCACCCTAGCCTGACAGATGAGTGGAGATGGGATGTCGCGTACCGGGCTGTGGATACGCACCGGAGACACTGCACGCAGAACCGGTGCAGGATATCCTGGTCCAAGAAGGTACACGGGAGACTTTGCGCGCAGAGCCGGCACCACTATTCCAGGCTGCACACTCACCCTAGCCTGACAGATGAGTGGAGCTGGAATGTTGCGCACCGGCCTATGAATGCGCACTGGAGATACCGTGCGCAATACAGCATAGCACGGCGTCTTACCAGTGCGACGCTCCCTCCAACACTCCCTCCAAAGAGCACGAGGAGTTGGCTCAGGAGTCCACCCTGAACCGACCAAACTCTCCGTGTGCCCCCTCCATGCTCCGTACTTCTCCTCGTAATATCGCCGCTCCTCCACCCCTGCTTCCAGCTCCTCTCTAGGATGGCGATACTCCCCAGGCTGGGTCCAGGGTCCCTCGCTAAACAATTCCTCCTCCCAGGTCCAGAACTCCCGGTTCTCTCGCTGCTTGGTCCTTTTCTGGTGGGTTATTCTGTCACGATCTTCTTGAGTGACGGACCAAGGTGCAGCGAGGTATCCAGTATACATGCTTTATTTTACACACGTAACTGGGACAAAACAACGAACCGAAGATCGTAACATAGACAAAACACTTCAGCTATGCATAAACAATAACCCACAAACCTCTAGTGAAAACTACAAACATATATATGGTTCCCAATTAGAGGTAACGACAAACAGCTGCCTCTAATTGGGAACCATTACTCCAACATAGAAATGAACAACCTAGAACTCAAAACCCTCCTAAACCAAAAACTAAACTAAACACGCCAGCCTGAACTCAGGCCTGGACGTGACAATAATAAAGGAAAATATATGAAAAATATAAGTATATATACACTACCAGTCAAAGGTTTTAGAACACCTACTCATTCAAGGGTTTTTCTTTATTTTTTTCTATTTTCTACATTGTAGAATAATAGTGAAGACATCAAAACTATGAAATAACACATATGGAATCATGTAGTAACAAAAAAAGTGTTAAACAAATCAAAATAGATTTCATATTTGAGATTCTTCAAATAGCCACCCTTTCCCTTGATGACAGCTTTGCACACCCTTAACATGTGTGTAATTTCTTTCCTTCTTAATGCGTTTTAGCCAATCAGTTGTGTTAGGGGAGTAGGGGAGTATACAGAAGATAGCCCTATTTAGTAAAAGACCAAGTCCATATTATGACAAGAACAGCTCAAATAAGCAAAAAGAAACGACAGTATGGAACATTTCAAGGACTTTGAAAGTTTCTTCAAGTGCAGTCACAAAAACCATCAAGCACTATGATGAAACTGGCTCTCATGAGGACTGCCACAGGAATGGAAGATCTAGAGTTACCTCTGCTGCAGAGGATAAGTTCATTAGAGTTACCAGCCTCAGAAATTGCAGCCCAAATAAATGCTTCACAGAGTTCATCTCAACATCTCACATCTCAACATCAACTGTTCAGAGGAGACTGCGTGAATCCTGCCTTCATGGTCAAATTTCTGCAAAGAAACCACTACTAAAGGACACCAATAAGAAGAAAATACTTGCTTGGGCCAAGATACATGAGCAATGGACATTAGACCAGTGGAAATGTATCTTTTGGTCTGGAGACTATTTAGAATTCAAGGCACATTTAACCAGCATGGCTACCACAGCATTCTGCAGGACAATGACCCAAATCCAGGCTGTGTAAGGGCTATTTGACTAAGAAGGAGAGTGATGGAGTGCTGCACCAGATGACCTGGCCTCCACAATGACCCGGCCTCAACCAATTGAGATGGTTTGGGATGAGTTGGACCGCAGAGTGAAGGAAAAACAGCCAGCAAATGCTCAGCATATGTGGGAACTCCTTCAAGACTGTTGGCAAAGCATTCCAGGTGAAGCTGGTTGAGAGAATGCAAAGAGTGTGCAAAGCTGTCATCAAGGCAAATGGTGGCTACTTAGAAGAATCTCAAATAAAATATATATTTTGATTTGTTTAACACTTTTTTTGGTTACTAGATGATTCTCCAAAAAAAAAAGTTAGTCAAAAAAAGACAAAGTGCTAAGGTAATTGATAGGCTGGCCTGTGTGACTAGATGCTCCTTTCATCTACATTATCATCTTTCTGATATTCCACTCTTCTCTTTTGGAGAAACAACAGTGAGTGAGTGAGAGAGAGAGTGAGAGTGAGAGTGAGAGTGAGAGTGAGAGTGAGAGTGAGAGAGAGAGAGAGAGAGAGAGAGAGAGAGAGAAGGAATGCCATGGGAGGCGGCTATGGCATAATCTGTTAATCGACTCTCCTCCCTGAGAATCAGTGGGCATTTCAAATCATTCTTGCTGAAATATAAGAGGATCAGCTGAACGGTAATTAGATGTGCAGAGAGCAGTATTAAGCCTGTTGGTTTAGGGCAGGGCTAGTGTGGTGCTATCCAGAACCACTAGGGATAGAAACGGAGAAACACACACACACACTATAAGGGCAGTGGTCTGACAAATTAGCCGAAGTTGATACTTAATCAGCAGGGTTGATTTGTTCATCGGTCAATGACTAGAGCTCCAGCTGTTAGAAGACTGAAGTGTCTCAGGCTAGCCTCTAGTACTGTGAAGATCCTCTCAATTCTTCAGTTACCATCTTGTTTGCACAAATGTCCACCCAGAAAAGAACAAAATGGACTCATTATTGATTCTCACAGTGAACTGGAGCAGTAATGAATTAAGACCCAAAGAAGTGCTTCTGTGTCTGTGACGCGCGACATCATATAGCATGGTGAAGATCAAAGCATAATCAAACTCTGAATTAGTGTCAGCCTCATTCGTGTCTCTTTCGGTTTCTCTCTACACCCGTAACCATCAGTGTCTCATCCTGCTCTCTCTCTAACTCAAACACACATGCACGCACACACGCACGCACGCGCGCACACACACACACACACACACACACACACACACACACACACACACACACACACACACACACACACACACACACACACACACACACACACACACACACACACACACACACACCACCCCAATGTAATCACTCAGACTAAAGATGCACAATTACGGCCCGGCTTTACTCTATACTGATAAATGTAATCTGTGAGCATTGAATGGGTTTGAAGTGCTTTTAAATGGCTTTCAGACAGACTGACAGGGCTCATACGTAGGCGATGGGGGGATTTTGTGACACATAGCTAATTCTATAGTGTAAGAGTCTGAACTTCTGATTTTAAGCTCGGCTGCGACAGATCAGTCAGAAATCGGAAACCACGGGATGAAAAACTATTGACCCTTGACCCCTTTCAGAGAGATAATATTTAGAGGTACAGAAGAGGCAGCCTTGAGAAATGAAAAAAATACAGACAAGGGGATTTTATTTTTGTTATTTAGCAGACACTCTTCTCCAGAACAACTGGGGTTAAGTGCCTTGCTCAAGGACACATCGACAGATTTTTCACCTAGTACGTTCCTAACCGCTACGCTACCTGCCACCCCAGGTTGAAATACAGTAGCTTCAGTCAGACTCAGAGGTAGACAGAAATACATTTACATCTCCATTTTCATTGCTAAAGAGACTAAATGACAATGACAGTGATGCTCTTTTGTAGACAAAAGGTTTCTCTATACTTAAGGACAAGCATTGTCTGCTCGCTGTATTTTTTTTTTGCTACACATACAAGCTCTGAGGGTCATTTATTTCATATCATTTTTATGTAGCTAATTAAAGCAAATATCAACACTTATCTCTGCCACATGTTAATCTACAGTAGGTATACAAGATTCATTATGAACGCTGGTGAAGTGAGGAAGGTTAGAAATGTTTGAACACTTGCTGAGTTCAGAAAGCACAGATATCCACCATGAAAAATATAATTTTCACCTCAGAAACGATCAATGAAGATATAGAGTACAGAACAATTCAAAGCAAAAAATAAGCCCTTCTGATTTTGCACTGCAGAATATTGTTTTTTTTTCTTTATTTTTTAATAAAAGTCTGATTTTAGATTAGAAGATGGAGTCCTTAAAAACGCACTAATGTCATTTGTATAATCACTTATGTACAATACAGACAATGCGGAAACATTTGACTTAACATTAGGAACATGACATAGACTGACCAGGTGAATCTAGGTGAATGCTATGATCCCTTATTGATATCACTTGTTAAATCCACTTCAATCAGTATAGATGAAGGGGAGGAGACCAGTTAAAGAAGGATTTGTTTATCCTTGAGACATTTGAGACATGGATTGTGCATGTGTGCCTTTCAGAGGGTGAATGAGGAAGACAAAAGATTTAAGTGCCTTTGAACGGGATATGGTAGTAGGTGCCAAGCGCACCTGTTTGAGTGTGTCAAGAACTGCAACTCTGCTGGGTTTTTCACGCTTAACAGTTTCCCCGTGTGTATCAAGAATGGTCCACCACCCAAAGGACATCCAGCCAACTTGACACAACTGTGAGAAGCATTGGAGTCAACATGGGCCAGCATCCCTGTGGAACACTTTCGACACCTTGTAGAGTCCATGTCTCGTCGAATTGGGGCTGTTCTGAGGGCAAAAGGGGGTGCAACTCAATATTAGGAAGATGTTCCTAATGTTTTGTACACTCAGAACAGTCTATGCCATATGTAATAATACCAAACTCAATTCCACTACTGTAAATGTTTACAGTTTAATGCACATAGTTATGAAAATATGTTCCTGCCACTGCCAGTTGATGTAGTAAGATCTCTTTTGGCTGAGGAGTAGATACGGGATCCAAGGTTTCCATCCAGATACAGTATTAGGGGGAGCCTGGAGGCTTGTGCTGAGATTCTGGACTAGATGGCACTGTTGCTCTTCTCACAGTAGCGTGCCATAAGACGGGATATTATGTCGCAATATAAAGGAGAAAATAGTAGGACCAGTGAGAGGAATCAACATACTGTATAGTCCTACTCAAGATGCTATAATAACTAGCTAATCATACTATAAGATGTATGTCATAAGATGCCATCACATGAATAATAGCTGTAAATAATTGCACTCTAAATCATTAATGCATTCATGGACTTTCAATGGCTACAGGCCACATCTACCCCTGCCGGATGATGCAGAGAGAGACTTTCTGTTCAGAGAACTATTAGGGCTTTGGCTTTGGTCTTTTGACAGACATCTGACAGTTAGGATGATTCAAATCATTCAAAAGGGACAGGGATCCTTCACACCCTCACTAGGTGCTCCTCCACACTCTGTTCTCATCATAGAGAAGTCAGGACAGGGGACAGCCAGAGAGAGACGCTGTGGATATGTACCCAAGGTAACTGAGACTTTTGAATAACTTCAGTAAACACTGCAACTCATACTGAGTATCAAGAGGTTTTCCAGGGGGATTTGCAACGATGATTCATTTTAAAGAAGAAAAAAAAAACGAATCAAGATCACTGCTGGGCTTGATTAAGAACGTTAATTAAGCCTGTCTTCAAACATATTCTCTGTGAGGCTTGTGTGTTGATCTCTGCAGATAAAAACCTCTAGCTAGCTTCAGCTGTACGTGGTGGGATGTACATGGACTTCTCTTTTTATTCTGCTTGCTTAAGGCTGACATTTCAAATCAAGTTATTTCTACTGACAATTCATCTAATTCATTTGAATGTTGCAAAATCAAAATCTGTAGCTAGAACAGATGAATCATGGCTATAGAGAATGGATACATTGATTTCAAGGAAATTACTGGCATATTTTGAAACTAACAAACAAGCTTCATTGTGTTTACCAGATGGCCACTTCTCTTGTACTCAAACTGCTCATCGTCCAATCTACCGATCCACAGCCAGTTTCCACAGGAGAAATACATTCTCCAAATTCAGTCCGGGCCCGCATCTCTGCCAAGCAAGGCATGAATAAAGGAAACAGGAAAAGTGTGTCTAACAGGGTATTGTGTCGTTCTTGGAATGACAAGCACTTGTAACAAAACGTGACGTCCATCGTTGTGCAGTTGGCTGCTACTTGAAGGGGGGTTAAACCAGGCAATTTACTCTATTCAGCAAACTATGAATTACTTGACAAAGCCTGTCAAACAGAGAATCAGTTAGAGGCAAATGGTATTGAGCCATGCAGATACTCAATTATACAGGACAAAAGCATGCAGAGCACGACACACCGGACTGCCCTCCCATGGGTAATAAGAAAATAGGGCTATGTCAATGTATACAATTGTGAAACTAATGCACTGATATCCACAGGTGCATAAATAGGTATTTACCGTTGAATGGGTTGTGTCTGGTGGTAGTGTTAAATGAAAAGAAAGCTATTTGAAGACAAAACAGCAATCTATAAATAAGATGTGATGATGCAGGCAGATTGTACAGTTAACATATTCAAAGATCAAGAGGAGGACATCAATGCACAATGTCTTATCTGTTCAGTCAGTGTTCAGTCCCTCCCACTCTTTCCTTACACTTGTCAGAATCAGGGCAGATGCAATGGCAATACAGGTTTCTACAATTATGGTAGACCAATCATCAAGACAACCCACACAACTACCCAATTCATTTCCAACATTATTTATTAACTAGGTATAGATAACTTTACAAGTGTCTTATACAGTGACTCATCAGCTATGCTATTTTCTTCTTCGCACACTTTCCCCTTCATGTTTAATGCCACAGAGGAATCAGCTAATTAGTGTATATCTAATAGCCCTATTTTTCATGTTACATTATGAATCAGATTCATTAGCTCTTAAGAGGACAGGATTCTCATATTTCCTTTCTTGTCTGTCTGCATCTCAGGGTGTGTCCCAAATGGCACTCTATTCCTTTCATAGCAGACTACTTTTGACGTGAGCCCTATAAAGGGAATAGGGTGCCATTTGGGACGAACCCATCAAATGACTGAAAGGGATCCTTCAAATTGTCACCAGTTCACTAGGTAATTATATACATTAGGTAATTAACATACCTGGCCCTCTGTGTTGCATCTAGGTTACTAGATTTGGACGAGTCATCTACGTTAAGATAAGTCACCTAGCTTACTAGGTTTAGGGAAGGGGATACCTAGTCAGTTGCACACCTGAATGCATTCAACCGAGATGTATCTTCCACATTTAACCCAACCCACTGATCTATAATGATATACCATGACAGAGACAACCTCAACATCATTAAACCTGATATACCCACTGATCTATAATGATATACCATGACAGAGACAACCTCACCATCATTAAACCTGATATAGCCACTGATCTATAATGATATACCATGACAGAGACAACCTCAACATCATCTAACCTGATATACCCACTGATCTATAATGATATACCATGACAGAGACAACCTCAACATCATCAAACCTGATATACCCACTGATCTATAATGATATACCATGACAGAGACAACCTCAACATCATCAAACCTGATATACCCACTGATCTATAATGATATACCATGACAGAGACAACCTCAACATCATCTAACCTGATATACCCACTGATCTATAATGATATACCATGACAGAGACAACCTCAACATCATTAAACCTGATATACCCACTGATCTATAATGATATACCATGACAGAGACAACCTCAACATCATCAAACCTGATATACCCACTGATCTATAATAATATACCATGACAGAGACAACCTCAACATCAATAAACCTGATATACCCACTGATCTATAATGATATACCATGACAGAGACAACCTCAACATCATCTAACCTGATATACCCACTAATCTATAATGATATACCATGACAGAGCCCAGGGTTGATTTAGTGATTCTGTACTGTTGTAATCATGGGTGAGTTGAGGATCATACTCAAGAAGACCTATAATGGGTGTAGTGATTGTCTGTGCTCAGAATGACCTGGTCTGCATCCCAAATAGCATCATATTCCCTTTATAGTGCACTACTTTTGACCAGGGCTCTATATGATTGTGTTCTGTTAATGTGGCCAGAGTCACAGACATGTTCAGTACAGTCGTTAGCGGACGATGACCCTCCAGATAGAAAACAGCAGATCATGTTTGATGGAGTGGAAACGGCTACAGCTGTGTTAACACTCAGGCCCAAACTGTGTTGCCTGTCTGGCCCGTGGCGCTGTGGTGATGCAGAGACAGTCTGCGTCCCAAATTACATGCTATTTCCTTTATAGTGCACTACTTTTGACCAGAGCCCTATTGGCCCTGGTCAAAAGTAGTGCACTATACAGGCAAAGGTGCCATTTGGGACGCAGACACAGAGTACTGTACTGTAGGAGATGGCAGGTCTCTGCGCTCTACTAAATAGGGACTGGTACAATTCAAATGTATTGGCTTCTTTGGTCCTGTATAGCCGCTTTAGCATTTGGTATGTCTTATCACTTTGGAATTATTCTTCTATGAAAAAGGATTTATTTTTCTGTGAAAATCAATGTTTCATCACGCTTGTTGCAAGGCCCGAAATAATATCTCACAGCATATCAATCGAATATGACTCAATATACTGCATGATGCTTGGAGGTTTGATGCTTAGAGATTTGAAAACAGAAATCACACAAATCCAATAGCATTTTTTATAATAGATACAGAACCTCTTAGGCTTATTTCTCTAATACTATTTGTCTCAGAATAGACAGAAGCCTGAATGTGACATGTTTGCCCCACTCTAAACAGATCTCTAATACGAAGATCTGACAGGAATATCCATCCAAATAAGCAATGATGAGTGGGAGAGAGGATGGCTTAATGGGGATTGTCAGTACCAGGCTTTGGATTATTTTCCTGTCTTTCAGATATCAAAATAATAACAAATGAGTTGATCAGGGCAGGCATACAGCAAAGTCAAATAGAGGACAGCCTCTATAACAACCCTGTAATAATACAATGATATCTGCATGTCTCCCCAGTGACTATTCATCTTGCCATACCAATATATAGAGTCTGTGTTTGTTGGAACATTTAATATGATTTTTATTTTATTCAAACGTTGATGCAAGTCACTATTGCCAAGGCAAAGTACGTCTAATAGACCACCTATGGTATTTCTCTGAATAACACAGGAGACTGTGCAATCAACACTGATACAACAGCGCTACATGATGTGAAATATCCTCCTCCAATGTTCTCCTGTTTAGAGTTCGTCCAGGACAGAGAACATATTTACTGAACACTCAGCCTGTTGGCTTGGATTCATCTGAACAAATATCAAACAAATTGCTGATGAGTATCATTATTGACCATGCATGCATTCTCCTTGGCTTATAGCGAGTTCAGTTGCTGTTGCTGTGCATGCAGAAGGTTCAGACCCATGCAGGAATAGACTGGGACCAGAAATAATCCCAGGCATTTCGAACACACCGGTCCATATCTTCCCCAGAGCCCCCACACCGGTCCATTTCTTCCCCAGAGCCCCCACACCGGTCCATTCTTTCCCCAGAGCCCCCACACCGGTCCATTCTTTCCCCAGAGCCCCCACACCGGTCCATTTCTTTCCCCAGAGCCCCACACCGGTCCATTCTTTCCCCAGAGCCCCCACACCGGTCCATTCTTTCCCCAGAACCCCCACACCGGTCTATTCTATCCCCAGAGCCCACACACCGGTCCATTCTTTCCCCAGAGCCCCCACATCAGTCCATTTCTTTCCCCAGAGCCCACACACCGGTCCATTCTTTCCCCAGAGCCCACACACCGGTCCATTTCTTCCCCAGAGCCCCCACACCGGTCCATTCTTTCCCCAGAGCCCACACACTGGTCCATTTCTTCCCCGGAGCCCACACACCGATCCATTTCTTCCCCAGAGTCCCCACACCGGTCCATTTCTTCCCCGGAGCCCCCACACCGGTCCATTCTTTCCCCAGAGCCCCCACACCGGTCCATTCTTTCCCCAGAGCCCACACAATGGTCAATTTCTTCCCCGGAGCCACCCCACCGGTCCATTTCTTCCCCGGAGCCCCCACACCGGTCCATTTCTTCCCCAGAGCCCCCACACCGGTCCATTCTTTCCCCAGAGCCCACACACCGGTCCATTTCTTCCCCGGAGCCCACACACCGGTCAATTTCTTCCCCAGAGCCCACACACTGGTCCATTTCTTCCCCGGAGCCACCCCACCGGTCCATTTCTTCCCCAGAGCCCCCACACCGGTCCATTCTTTCCCCAGAGCCCCCACACCGGTCCATTTCTTTCCCCAGAGCCCACACACCGGTTATTTTCTTTCCCCAGAGCCCCCACACCGGTCCATTCTTTCCCCAGATCCCCCACACCGGTCCATTACTTTCCCCAGAGCCCACACACCAGTTGATTTCTTTCCCCGGAGCCCCCACACCGGTCCATTTCTTTCCCCAGAGCCCACACATCGGTCCATTTCTTTCCCCAGAACCCCCACACCAGTCCATATTTTTCCTTGAGGTCCCCATTATTAGCCAAATAACGATATTCTGCATAAAACCCCGTAAAACAGGCCCACTGTGACCTTTTCGGATCCAGTTTGGAGATCTGAACAGATCCCCCATGTAAAAGAGAGCACAACGAGATCCCCTCACCAACCAAACAGAGGATACGTTTATCCAAACAAAGGATAAATCAATAAAGATAAAACAATGACCTCCTGACGGGTCTTGTGTCAGAAAAGTATACAGATATATTTGATAGAACGACTGGCTGATGTGGGGCAGAGCCGGGATGAAAATAACATGCCTATTTTCTCAGATAACACAGAAGCTAGAATGATGTAGTGAAGTCAGCATGTTCCTAATGTGGAGGATGACCTTCCTGCAAAAAAACAGCCCAGTCTGACCATGTTTTTCCGAGTTATCAACAAAAAGTGGTTTTGAGCGATGTAAGTAAAAAAAATAACTTGGAAATGTTTTTCTGTTGTAGAGTTGTTTAAGGTTACAAACATCATCTAGTGACTAAATGACAGCATAGGTTTCAAGTACCATGCTAGTCAGTCCTGGGTGCTTGCCTGGGAGAAGTTACAGGAGAGACTGGTGGGACGAAAGTAACACAGTGTAAACTGATGACCTGCAGTAAAAAATAAACATTTAGGCACAGGCCGGAGAGAGGGAGCAGGAGTAGGCATGACAGTACCCCCACCGACGTGCAGCTTCAGCCGCAGGATGACGCCGGCAAGGAGGACGGCCAAGAGGGCGAGGTGCGGGCTGGTCCGGATGGCCCGCTCCTCAGATGATGTTGGGGTCCAGGATGTCCGCCACCGGGACCCAAGAGCACTCCTCAATACCGTACCCCTTCCAGTCCACTAGGTACTGCAGCCAACCCCCACGACGTTGAGAGTCTAGGAGGGACCTAACAGCATATGCAGGGGTCCCCTCGATGTCCAGGGGAGGTGGCGGGGTGTCGTGGGGGACAGCATCAGCTAGGGGACCTGGAACCACCGGCCTGAGGCGGGAAACCTGAAAGAAAGGTGAGATCCGGTAGTTGGTGAGGAGTTTGAGACAATAGGTTACCTCGTTGACCCTCCGGAGGACCTTGAAGGGCCCCACAAAAGGGGGGCTCAGCTTCCGGCAGGGCAGGCTGAGTGGAAAGTTCGTGGTGGAGAGCCAGACGTGATCAAATCAAATCAAATTTATCCATCACCAGGATGGAACACTAGAGCCTCACTGTGGTGGCGGTCTGCCTGATCCTTCTGACAGCGGACAGCACGCTGGAGCCTCACATGGGCGGTGTACACCTCCTCTGTGCGCCGGAACCACTCATCCTCTGCAGGGGCCTCGGTCTGGCTCAGAGTCAATCAATCAATCACATTTATTTATAAAGCCCTTTATACATCAGCAGATGTCACAAAGTGCTATACAGAAACCCAGCCTAAAACCCCAAATAGCAAGCAATGCAGATGTAGAAGCACGGTGGCTAGGAACAACTCCCTAGGAAGAAACCTAGAGAGGAACCAGGCTCTGAGGGGTGGCCAGTCTAATGAGCCAGGGCTGGCTGATGCACTAGGAGAGAGTCAGCCCGGTGGAGGAGTGTCGAAGTGAGTTCTGGGCGTATTCCGTCGAGGGAAGGAACCGGGCCCTCTCACTTTGTCGGTCCTGGCAGTGACTCATTATGAACCTCCCCAGCTCCTGGTTGGTCCTCTCCACCTGCCCGTTGAACTGAGGCCGGTACCCAGATGTCAGGCTGACCGTGACCCACAGCTGCTCCATAAAGGCTTTCCCGCAACGTGAACTGGGGACTATGGTCGGAAACGATGTCCTCCGGAAGGCCATAGTACCGGAAGACCTGCTGGAATAGTGCCTCAGCGACCTGGAGAGCGGTGAGTAGACCAGAGAGAGGGATAAAATGGCAGGTTTTAGAGCAGGGCCACTGAGACCGCCCTGAACGGAGCCATGAACCTCTCATTGGAAACCAGCTCCGCCCCTCCTCTCTCCCAGATGGCCGTAGCACACTCCAAAACCCGACCAGTCAGCAGGGAAATAACTGTGGCAACCTGTGCCAGCCCCCCAACTTGGGTAGGCTGGGGGGCTGGCTCATTGTGATGACCCATGGTAGGAGGTCCTCTGATAGGTTGAATGGAGAACCTTGCTGGTGGTGTCAAGGCGGTGGAGAACGCAGAGGACCTCCTCCATGGCCGTACCCAGTTTCGGCCAGCTGGTCGTAGTGTTGATGGAGTAGATGACCTTGTTTGTTAACCGTCTGGAAGAGGGTTGAATCTTCTGCTGTTTCCATGTTGTTGAGGTGTTATTCTGTAATGTATACACCGGGAGTCAGGAAACAGGTGCAGAAGGTGAGTTTAATAAAGAACCGATGCAGATGAAGAAACATTAAGAGCGTACTGAACGTGAGAGAAAACAATAACACCTAGTGACTGAAGACAACTGAGGGCTAAATAAAGTGGGAGTAATCAATGAGGGAATGACTACCAAGTGTAATGATGGGGAATACGTATGCGTAGTAATGAACCCAGGACCGGTGGTTAATAGACCGGCAACGTCGAGCCCAGGAGGGAGCAGGAGTAGGAGTGACAATTACCAACCAGAAACATGGAGATAAGATAAATATTGTGTACTTCTTGTCAGCTGTTACTTCCATCCCAAGGCTGTGTTACTCCCCGCCCCACCTGCAGGTACAAAAATAACATTGCAGTAGTTCTGTTTTCTGTCTATTTAATTTAAACTAATTTACCCTAGAAATGAAAATACAGTTGCTAATGGTAGGGGACATACACTGAGTATACCCCACATTAGGAACACCTTCCTAATATTGAGTTCTACACCTCCCCCCACCCCCTTCCCTTTTTGCCCTCAGAACAGCCTCAATTCATCAGGGCATGGACTCTACAAGGTGTCAAAAGCATTCCACAGGGATGCTGGCCCATGTTGACTCCAATGCTTCCCACAGTTGTGTCAAGTTGGCTGGATGTCCTTTGGATGGTGGACCATTGTTGATACACACGGGAAACTGTTTTATGTGAAAAACCCAGCAGCGTTGCAGCTCTTGAGACAAACCGGTACGCCTTGCACCTACTACCATACCCCGTTCAAAGGCACTTAAATATTTTGTCTTGCCCATTCACCCTCTGGATGGCACACATACACAATCCATGTCTCAATTGTCTCAAGGCTTAAAAATCCTTCTTTCTCCTCCCATTCGTCTACACAGATTGAAGTGGATTTAACAAGTGACATCCATAAGGTATCATAGCTTTCACCTGGATTCACCTGGCCAGTCTATGTCATGGAAACACCAGTGTATATAAGTTGTTTGTCATAAAATATGACTAACTAGCTCTATCTGCCACACCCTGATCTGTTTCACCTGCCCTTGTGATGGTCTCTACCCCCTCCAGATGTCGCTTATTTTCCTTGGTGTATTTATCCCTGTGTTTCCTGTCTCTCTGTGCCAGTTCGTCTTGTATGTCTTTCAAGTCAACCAGCGTGTTTTCCCGTACTCCTGCTTCTATTCTCTTTTTGCTAGTCCTCCCGGTTTTGACCCTTGCCTGTTTTCTGGACTTCGTACCCACCTGCCTGACCATTCTGCCTGCCCTGACCTTGAGCCTGCCTGCCACTCTGTACTTCCTGGACTCTGAACTGGTTTTCACCTTTTGCCTATCCATGACCATTCTCTTGCCTACCCCTTTTGGATTATTAAACATCTAAGACTCCAACCATCTGCCTCCCATGTCTGCATCTGGGTCTCGCCTTGTGCCCTTATACTATCGATCTCTGAGTAATAAGGGAAAAAACTAAAAGTATTACTTTCGTCCCGGTTCTCCCCTTTTCAGTCAGTGAAACACTATATACTGAATTATACTGTAATAATCAGATTAAGTATAATACCATAGATACTGTATCATATAATCATAATCAGATCATATATAATACCATAGATACTAAACCCAGCAAAAAAAGAAACGTCCCTTTTTCAGGACCCTGTCTTTCAAAGATAATTCGTAAAAATCCAAATAACTTCACAGATCTTTATTGTAAAGGGTTTAAACAACGTTTCCCATGCTTGTTCAATAAACCATAAACAATTAATGAACATGCACCTGTGGATCGGTCGTTTAGACACTAACAGCTTACAGACGGTAGGCAATTAAGGTCACAGTTATGAAAACTTAGGACACTAAAGAGGCCTTTCTACTGACACCAAAAGAAAGAAAGATGCCCAGGGTCCCTGTTCATCTGCGTGTCCGTACCTCGAGACGCCTAAGGATGTGGGTGGGGGGAGGTCTGGTGCAGTAAAGGATGTGGGTGGGGAGGGGAGGTCTGGTGCAGTAAAGGATGTGGGTGGGAGGGGGTCTGGTGAAGTAAAGGATGTGGGGAGGGGGAGGTCTGGTGCAGTAAAGGATGTGGGTGGGGGTCTGGTGCATTAAAGGATGTGGGTGGGGGGTCTGGTGCAGTAAAGGATGTGGGTGGGGGGTCTGGTGCATTAAAGGATGTGGGTGGGGGGTCTGGTGCAGTAAAGGATGTGGGTGGGGTCTGGTGCATTAAAGGATGTGGGTGGGGGGTTCTGGTGCGGCAGCCACACAGAGGAATCATGAATAATGATAATGTGTGTATGTCTGCAGAAGCCCAGCCCAACAACGCAGAGAACTTATTTCAGCTTGAGTAATGAATGACTCTGAGTGACTG
Organism: Brachymystax lenok tsinlingensis; assembly: GCA_030435695.1. NCBI lineage: Eukaryota > Metazoa > Chordata > Actinopteri > Salmoniformes > Salmonidae > Brachymystax > Brachymystax lenok. The sequence goes on from CM059806.1 coordinate 28,249,215, forward strand.
GATCCCATGAAGGAATGTATGACCACAGAGAGACAGACAGACAGACAGGATCATCCTGTTTACAGATCCAAAGGAATACCACTGTTGAATGGTACAACCTGTTCCATGTATCCCTTTTAATGCAACTAAAGAAAAACAATGTTGAAATGAAATCACATGAATCTCTCCAGGTAGAGAACATAGGGCATTGCTAGGACTCTGAGACATAAATCCCCCTATGAAAGGACCCCTGACTAACTGAACTTAAAAAGGACTAATTTGCAGTCAAATTGAATTTTAACATTGCTGAGGGGCTGGGGGAGATAATTTTAACAGCAGTTGAAAGAGATGTCAAGAGTGGGAGGCAAGATCCCATCTCACATTTAAAAATAGTCTAGTAGAATAACTTATTTTTCAGCCTCTTCCTCCTGGGATACTTTCTTTTCATCTTTGTTCTCTCTGGGCTCTGACTCATTCCTGATAGATCTCTTCATTCGCCAGACAAATTAGCCTAATCAGGGTGCACCAGATGTTATTAAGTGCTAACATCCTGAGCAGCTAAGAGAAAACGGAAATGGCTAAAGCATTTCCTTTTATAATAGATTTCAATATTCTTGTTCGTCGCATGAAGGCTACTGAAGACTGAACACGTTTATCCCTGTGCTTTTTTTTTTAAAACACAGTTGCAATAAAAGGTATGTGAACCCTTTGGAATTACCTGGATTTCTACATACATTTGTCAAAAAAATGTGATCTGATCTTCCTCTAAGTCACAACAATAGACAAACACAGTGTGCTTAAACAAATAACACGCCAATTATTGTATTTTTCTTGTCTATATTGAGTACATAATTTAAACATTCACAGTGTAGGTTGGAAAAAGTATGTGAACCCTAGACTAATGACTTCTCCAAAAGCTAATTGGAGTCAGGACTCAGCTAACCTGGAGTCCAATCAATGAGACGAGACTGGAGATGTTGGTTAGAGCTGCCCTTCAATATAAAAAAACACTCACAAAATCTGAGTTTGCTATTCACATGAAGCATTGCCTGATGTGAACAGTGCCTCGAACAAAAGAGATCTCAGAAGACCTAAGATTAAGAATTGTTGAGTTGCATAAAGCTGGAAAGGGTTACAAAAGTATCTCTAAAAGCCTTGTTCATCAGTCCATGGTAAGGCAAATTGTCTATAAATTGAGAAAGTTCAGCACTGTTGCTACTCTCCCTAGGAAAGATGACTGCAAGAGCACAGCGCAGAATGCTCAATGTCTTGCTAGGGCTAGGGTCTATTTTTCTCAATTCCCGCCGGTTAACTGCCTGTTGTTCAGGCCCTGAAGACAGGATATGCATATAATTTGTACCATTGGAAAGAAAACACTCTGAAGTTTGTAGAAATGTTAAAATAATGTAGGAGACTATAACACAATAGATATGTTAGGAGAAAATCCAAAGAAAAACCAACCAGATTTCTTTTTTTTGAGAGCCCATGCTCTTCCATTAGAACATATAGGGAAAAAGTTAAATCCAGCTCCCAGTATGCAATTCCTATGGCTTACACTGGATGTCAGTAGTTTTTGGTCAAGGTTTCAGGCTTGTTTCTTCCCAAAACGAGTTTTGATACAGGAACACAGAGTTGGAAATCAGTCTGTGCGCTCGCGATGAAGAGGACACGCACCTACTAATACAGTGAGGGAAAAAAGTATTTGATCCCCTGCTGATTTTGTACGTTTGCCCACTGACAAAGAAATTATCAGTCTATAATTTTAATGGTAGGTTTATTTGAACAGTGAGAGACAGAATAACAACAAAAAAATCCAGAAAATGCTTGTGAAAAATGTTATAAATTGATTTGCATTTTAATGAGGGAAATAAGTACTTGACCCCTCTGCAAAAAATGACTTAGTACTTGGTGGCAAAACCCTTGATGGCAATCACAGAGGTCAGACATTTCTTGTAGTTGGCCACCAGGTTTGCACACATCTCAGGAGGGATTTTGTCCCACTCCTCTTTGCAGATCTTCTCCAAGTCATTAAGGTTTCGAGGCTGACGTTTGGGATTAAGGCCACTCCAGGACCTTAATGTGCTTCTTCTTGAGCCACTCCTTTGTTGCCTTGGCCGTGTGTTTTGGGTCATTGTCATGCTGGAATACCCATCCACGACCCATTTTCAATGCCCTGGCTGAGGGAAGGAGGTTCTCATCCAAGATTTGACGGTACATGGCCCCGTCCATCGTCCCTTTGATGTGGTGAAGTTGTCCTGTCCCCTTAGCAGAAAAACACCCCCAAAGCGTAATGTTTTCACCTCCATGTTTGACGGTGGGGATGGTGTTCTTGGGGTCATAGGCAGCATTCCTCCTCCTCCAAACACGGTGAGTTGAGTTTATGCCAAAGAGCTCCATTTTGGTCTCATCTGACCACAGCACTTTCACCAAGTTGCCCTCTGAATCATTCAGATGTTCATTGGCAAACTTCAGACGGCCATGTATATGTGCTTTCTTGAGCAGGGGGGACCTTGTGGGCGCTGCAGGATTTCAGTCCTTCACGGCGTAGTGTGTTACCAATTGTTTTCTTGGTGACTATGTCCCAGCTGCCTTGAGATCATTGTTCTCATGATCATTGCAACTCCACGAGGTGAGATCTTGCATGGAGCCCCAGGCTGAGGGAGATTGACAGTTCTTTTGTGTTTCTTCCATTTGCGAATAATCGCACCAACTGTTGTCACCTTCTCACCAAGCTGCTTGGCGATGGTCTTGTAGCCCATTCCAGCCTTGTGTAGGTCTACAATCTTGTCCCTGACATCCTTGGAGAGCTCTTTGGTCTTGGCCATGGTGGAGAGTTTGGAATCTGATTGATTGATTGCTTCTGTGGACAGGTGTCTTTTATACAGGTAACAAACTGAGATTAGGAGCACTCCCTTTAAGAGTGTGCTCCTAATCTCAGCTCGTTACCTGTATAAAAGACACCTGGGAGCCAGAAATCTTTCTGATTGAGAGGGGGTCAAATACTTATTTCCCTCATTAAAATGCAAATCAATTTATAACATTTTTTACATGCGTTTTTCTGGATTTTTTTTGTTGTTATTCTGTCTCTCGCTGTTCAAATAAACCCACGATTAAAATTATAGACTGATAATTTCTTTGTAAGTGGGCAAACGTACAAAATCAGCAGGAGATCAAATAATTTTTTCCCTCTCTGTATCGCTTTCCTATTGAACATACTTTCCGTATGAAATATTATAGTTTAATTACATTTGAGTATTAAATAGAAACGTATTTTGACTTGACAAAGTTTAGCGGTAGCTTTTTGGATTCCTTTTCTGCATGTTGAACGAGTGGATTACTCAAATCGATGGCTCCAACTAAACAGACTTTTTGGGATATAAAGGATTTCATCTAACAAAACGACACTACATGTTGTAGCTGGGACCCTTTGGATTGCAAATCAGAGGAAGATTTTCAAAAAGTAAGTAAATACTTAATCGCTATTTGTGAATTTATGAAACCTGTGCTGGTTGAAAAATATGTGGGGCACCATCCTCAAACAATCGCATGGCATGGTTTCGCTGTAAAGCCTATTGTAAATCGGACAATGCAGTTAGATTAACAAGAATTTAAGATTTTAACCGATATAAGATACTTGTTTGTACCTAAATGTTTAATATCCATCATTTTAATGATTATTTATTTGAACTGCGCACCCTCCAATTTCACCGGAAGTTGTCGACAGGTGACCCGCTAGTGGGACGCCTTAAGAAGAATCCTAGAGTGTCAGCTAAAGACTTACAGAAATCTCTGGAACATGCTAACATCTCTGTTGACGAGTCTACGATACGTAAAACACTAAACAAGAATGGTGTTCATGGGAGTACACCACGGAAGAAGCCACTGATATCCCAAAAAAACATTGCTGCACATCTGAAGTTCGCAAAAGAGCACCTGGATGTTCCACAGCACTACTGGAAAAATATTCTGTGGACAGATGAAACTAAAGTTGAGTTGTTTGGAAGGAACACACAACACTATGTGTGGAGAAAAAAAGGCCCAGCACACCAACATCAAAACATCATCCCAACTGTAAATACGGTGGAGGGAGCATCATGGTTTGGGGTTGCTTTTTTTGAATTCCCATGTTTATCAAGACATTTTGAAGGAGAAGGTAAGGCTATCTGTCTGCCAATTGAAGCTCAACAGAGGTTGGGTGATACAACAGGACAACGACCCAAAACACAGAAGTAAATTAATACAGAATGGCTTCAACAGAAGAAAATATGCTTTCTGGAGTAGCCCAGTCAGAGTCCTGACCTCAACCCGATTGAGATGCTGTGGCATGACCTCGAGAGCGGTTCACAGCAGATATCCCAAGAATATTGCTGAACTGAAACAGCTTTGTAAAGAGGAATGGTCCAAAATTCCTCCTGACCGTTGTGCAGGTCTGATACGCAACTACAGAAAACGTTTGGTGGAAGTTAATGCTGCCAAAGGAGAGTTCACATACTTTTCCCACCCTGCACTGTGAATGTTTACATGGTGTGTTCAATAAAGACATGAAAACGTATAATTGTTTGTGTGCTATTAGTTTAAGCTATGCTAATTTGTATGTGAGTTACATGAAACAGTCTATTTTCAACCCTCTCAATGTTTTCTTGCCTAACATCATTATTTGGAAATGCTATATTTATAATATTTTTTGTTCTATGGAGGGGTGATGCAAAACAGCTCCAGGCGTTCCATGCTTTTCTTAAGTCCTGTTCTGAGCATCTGAGATTTACTATGCAATCTGATACACGTCAAATCAGTTTTCTTGATCTTCTGATCTTGTGTGAAGATAATGTTCTATACACTGATCTTTACAGGAAACTTCCTGATCGTAACAGTTTGTTGAGGGCTCATAGTTGTCACCCACTTCCCTTGAAAAACAGCTTGCCTTACAGCCAATTCTGTCGATTCAAAAGAATTTGTAAAAAAACTATCAGATTTCGACAGAAATATGGCTGAGACGCAATGAAAATTCAAGGAGACAAAATGGCCAGATTAATACTGCCATTGAGAAAATTCTAAACGAGACATTACCTTTTTCAAGGTCAGTCTCGCAAATATAAGCATTCTTGCGTTCTAACTACCCGCTATTCAAAGTGCTCTGAACAATTAAGGGAATCGTTCACAAACATTGGCACATTCTAAGATCCGATGATAGTATCGGTAATGTGTTTTCGGACCTTCCCTTGGTCGTATTCTCGCGGGGCAGAAACCTCAGAGATCAATTGGTAAACTCTGATTTACCACCCCAAGATATCCCTGCACAAGAGGACAAGTACATTAGAGTGTCTAGTTTGAGAAACAGACGCCTCACAAGTCCTCAACTGGCAGCTTCATTAAATAGTACCCGCAAAACACCAGTCTCAATGTCAAGAGTGAAGAGGCGACTCCGGGATGCTGGCCTTCTAGACATAGTTGCTAAGAAAAAAACATATCTCAGACTGGCCAATAAAAATAAAAGATTAAGATGGGCAAAAGAACACAGACACTGGACAGAGGAACACTGCCTAGAAGGCCAGCATCCCAATGTCCTCTACCCTGACAGCTTTTAGAGGCCAGTAGCTGAAAAGGGCTTTGTAAAATGCTTCTGATGGCTTTAATCTTATCAGAGCCCGGTTGCATAAAACAAATTAAGTACATTTTCCCCTTATCGTTTCCTGTAAAGTTTCCTTACTGAAAAATACGAGTAGGGTTAGGGTTGTAGAGAATCGAAGGACCATGAATGTAATAAGAAACATTAGGTGCTGGCTTAAGGCCGGTAGCAACCACTTTAGAATGTCCGGTCAGAACAAGGATGAGGCGAATGTCCAGGTCAATGGGAGTTTAATGGAAGAAGATATCTACATTTACACACACATCACACATCTGACCACTCATGGTTCAGATAACTGAGAATCATGTCCAGTGAGAACTGACATTGACTATGTGTTCCTAAAAGGAAAGAAGAGAAAGAAAACTAAGGCTATAGCACTGCTATAATATGAATGACATGGTAGCACAGGTAAGTATATAACAGCAAGGGCTGTACACTACAGCAGGCATAAGGCCTAGTCATATGGCAATAGACTAAACAACCTATTGGACTTCTACACATGAAACTCAAGCAAATGTGCTCAAATAAACATTACAGTAATGCTGAAATGTATACATAATATAAATACAATGAGCATAAGTGATATACAGTTTGGACACACCTACTCATTCAAGGGTTTTTCTTAACTTTTACTATTTTCTACATTGTAGAGTAATTGTGAAGACGTGACGTGACGTGTGATCTTACATGTTGTTTACCTAGCTAGGTTCATTGTTTACCTAGGTAGCTTCAAGCTAAAGTGTACAACACTCGTTGAATATGGCCGGTGTCAGTAAACGTCGGGAAAAAAGGCACAAGAAAATTGCTGCCAGCAGAGCTAGTTCTGCTGTTTTCATGTTATCCAGAGGTAAACAAATCATACGGCCAGAGCTTCAAGTGTGCGCTCTGAACACTCCAAGAACTAAATGAGATGGGTGGGGCTAAAGCAGGTGTGAACGATGCTGAATGGGTGTATATAAAGAAGAGCTCTCTCACCGAAACACTAAAATTACATTTTCTCAAAAGTGAGTTTACAAGTTTATCAACTTTCAAATCATAATTACTTTCCCATTGTTCCTCAAATGCAGTGTATGATATAGCATTTTATAGCTTTGAGTCTCTACTTTTATCCAATGTAAAAAAACAGACATTCAAATTTTGCTACGTAAGACCGAATCCAGGTGGTGCGTCACAAATTTTCAATTTTTTTTTTTTTTTTTCCAGATTGACTGACCTTCATGTCTTAAAGTTGTTTCTCTTTGCTTATTTGAGTTGTTCTTGCCATAATATGGACTTGGTCTTTTACCAAATAGGGCTATCTTCTGTATACCACCCCTACCTTGTCATAACACAACTGATTGGCTCAAGAAGGAAAGAAATTCCACAAATTAACTTTTAACAAGGCACACCAGTTAATTGAAATGCATTCCAGGTGACTACCTCATGAAGCTGGGTGAGAGAATGCTAAGAGTGAGCAAAGCTGTCATCAAGGCAAATGGTGACTACTTTGAAGAATCTCAAATATAAAATATATTTTGATTTGTTTAAAGCTTTTTTGGTTACTACATGATTTCATTTGTGTTATTTCATAGTTGTGATGTCTTCACTATTATTCTACAATGTAGAAAATAGTAAAAATAAAGAAAAACCCTTGAATGAGTAGGTGTTATAAAACTTTTGACCGGTAGTGTATGTATCAATGTCTGTCTGTGTGTACAGTATGTCTGTGTCTATGCATTCTCACTAGCACCATGAACCATCAGAATCCTCCAAAGCTGGTCAATTCCCTCTCAGACTGCTATGTCTTCATCTTAATGTTGTTCTGACTGCAGGTCAGCCTGGCTGACTGGGACGTCATCAGCCTACTGCTATAGTAAAGGCAGGACAGGCTTCTCCAATGGGATCAGGGAGGGTGCCAGCACTGCTCTCATCTCTGGGGTGGTCAAGCCGTATGGAGGGCACACACTGTTTAGCACAGGACAGAGACAGACAGACAGACAGACCCTAGTGTGTGGAGGGGGGTCTGGGGGGATCCTCGCCGGAAGAAGATAAATGGAATTTGAACAGCTAAATGCATCGATCTGGTGAACTTTGAGATTACCATTAAGAGATAAGATCTACTAAGAATGTTCATTTATACTGAACAAAAACATAAACACAACATGCAACAATTTAAAAGATTTTACTGAGTTACAGGAAATCAGGTTGTGTCTGTGGTTGTGAGGCCGGTTGGACGTACTGCCAAATTCTCTAAAACGACGTTGTAGGCAGCTTATGGTAGAGAAATGAACATTCAGCTCTGGTGGACATTTCTGCAGTCAGCATGCCAATTGCACGCTCCCTCCAAACTTGAGACATATGGGGCATTGTGTTGTGTGACAAAACTTCACATTTTAAAGTGGCATTTTATTGTTCCCAGCACAAGGAGCACCTGTGTAATGATCATGCTGTTTAATCAGCTTCTTGATATGCCACACCTGTCAGGTGGATGGATTATCTTGGCAACGGAGAAATGCTCACTAATAGGGATATAAACAAATTTGTGCACAAAATTTGCGAGAAATAAGCTGTTTGTGTGTGTAGATGTTCTATGATTTTTTATTTCAGCTCATGAAACTTGGGGCCAACACATGTTGCATTTATAGTTTTGTTCAGTGTTCAAATAAATGAATAAAAATAAATAATGTGGCTAAACTATCCCTTTAAAATAGGGTTTCCCAAGTGCGGGGGTTTTGAAAATGTTCATGCTATAACAATGAATTTCTTTAAGTCAACCCACCTTCAAGACAAATCTAAAGGTGGTTTAGACTGACTAGTTGCAGACACTTGTCATCTTACAGTAGTCCTACATAGGGAGGATGTTTTATTGTTCATCGACTACAGCTCAGCATTTAACACCATAGTTCCCTCCAAGCTCGTCATTAAGCTCGAGACTCTAGGTCTCGACCCAGCCCTGTGCAACTGGGTCCTGGACTTCCTGACGTCCCCGCCCCAGGTGGTGAGGGTAGGAAACAACATCTCCACCCCGCTGATCCTCAACACTGGGGCCCCACAAGGGTGCATTCTCAGCCCTCTCCTGTACTCCCTGTTTACCCATGACTGCGTGGCCAAGCACGCATCCAACTCAATCATCAAGTTGCTGACGACACTACAGTGGTAGGCTTGATTACCAACAATGACGAGACGGCCTACACGGAGGAGGTGAGGGCCCTCGGAGTGTGGTGTCAGGAAAATAACCTCTCACTCAATGTCAACAAAACAAAGGAGATGATCGTGGACTTCAGGAAACAGGAGAGGGAGCACCCCCCTATCCACATCGACGGGACAGTAGTGGAGAAGGTGGAAAGTTTTAAGTTCCTCGGCGTACACATCACGGACAAACTGAAATGGTCCACCCACACAGACAGCGTGGTGAAGAAGGCGCAACAGCGCCTCTTCAACCTCAGGAGGCTGAAGAAATTCGGCTTGTCACCAAAATCACTCACAAACTTCTACAGATGCACAATCGAGAGCATCCTGTCGGGCTGTATCACCGCCTGGTACGGCAACTGCTCCGCCCACAACTGTAAGGCTCTCCAGAGGGTAGTGAGGACTGCACAACGCATCACCGGGGGTAAACTACCTGCCCTCCAGGACACCTACACCACCCAATGTCACAGGAAGGTCAAAAAGATCATCAAGGACAACAACCATCCGAGCCACTGCCTGTTCACCCCGCTATCATCCAGAAGGCGAGGTCAGTACAGGTGCTTCAAAGCTGGGACCGAGAGACTGAAAAACAGCTTCTATCTCAAGGCCATCCGACTGTTAAACAGCCATCACTAACATTGAGTGGCTGCTGCCAACATACTGACTTAAATCTCTAGCCACTTTAAATAATAGGAATTGGATGTAACAAATGTATCACTAGCATTTAAAAAATGTTGACATATCCGACATTACTCATATCAAATGTATACACTGTACTCTATACCATCTACTGAATCTTGCCTATGCCGTTCGGCCATCGACTCAAATCTCTAGCCACTTTAATAATTATAATTGGATTAAATAAATGTATCACTAGCCACTTTAAACGACGGCATTTAAATATTGTTTAGATATACTACATTACTCATCTCATATGTATATACTGTACTCCATACCATCTACTGCATCTTGCCTACGCCGGTCAGCATCGCTCATCCATATATTTATATGTACATACTCATATTCATTCCTTTACTCTTGTGTGTATAAGGTAGTTGTTGTGAATTTGTTAGATTTCTTGTTAGATACTACTGCATGGTCGGAACTAGAAGCACAAGCATTTCGCTACACTCGCATTAACATCTGCTAACCATGTGTATGTGACAAATACAATTTGATTTGATTTGATTTGTGTTCATGAGCTATTCACAGTGTTTTTTTACCATCTCTGCTTGTGCACACTACTAAAATGACAACATAATTGAGAGAAGAGGCATTTCAATATACAGTAGCCTTTTCTCATTTTATGACTTACAATCAACATATCCATGACATAGACCACCTACAGTACAAAAACGCATAGCCTCGTGATTTATTTTCAGACACAAATAGGCATATTAGATTTCAAATAAGTAGTTACACCAGCAACATTGGTAAGGTGGAAAAAATAAAATAATAATGTTAGGCAAGAAGGTTAAACAGAGAAATAGCAGCGTGTACATAAAATATTACAGAAAAATACAAAATACACACAAAAGACAAAAGTGTCACAATTTACAGATACAATTGAAGGTTAGCAACAACTGTAGCTATCACAAAAGGTGTTGTTGATCAGAGTCTTAAAAACAGACACCAACTCCCCTAACTTCATTGTTTGAAGCATGTTCCAGGATGAAGGTGCATTATGGGAAAAATATTGTTTCCCCATCTCAGTTGTAGCCTTAGGAACAGACAAGGACAGCAGCGACTGTGATGAAAGACTGTATTGAGTGACTGATCTGGTCAGTAAGGAACAGTGATACAAAAGGAGTTGCCCTATCAATGTGTTGTACACAAAAGTGTACCAGTGCTTTAGTCTCCTGGTGGAGAGAGATGTCCATTGCACCATAGCATACACATCACAGTGATGGGTCAGTGATCTAGCATTTGTAATACATCTTAGTATTAGTATACACCAGAGTATTTAAGGTACTGGCTGAGGCCTGCATAAAGACAATATCACCATAATCCAGTACTGATTTTTAAGTGATTTTAACAAGATCCTTTCTGACTAACATTGAAAAGCAAGATTTGTTCCTAAAATAAATCTAATCAAATTGTATTTGTCACATGCGCCCGAATACAACCTTACAGTGAAATGCCTACTACAAGCCCTTAACTAACAATACAGTTTTAAGAAAAATACAAAAAAAAGAAGAAATTAAGTAAGAAATAATTAAAGAGCAACAGTAAAATAACAATAGCGAGTACAGAGTCAATGTGCGTGGGCACCGGTTAGTCGAGGTAATTGAGGTAATATATACATGATGGTAGAGTTATTAAAGTGACTTATGCATAGATAACAACAGAGTAGCAGCAGCGTAAAAGAGGGGGGGTGGGGGCAATGCAGGTAGTTTGGGTAGCCATTTGATTAGATGGTCAGTAATCTTATGGCCCTACACTCTGTAGTGCCTTGCGGTCGGAGGCCGAGCAGTTGCCATACCAGGCAGTGATGCAACCAGTCAGGATTCTCTCGATGGTACAGTTTGTAGAACCTTTTGAGGATCTGAGGACCCATGCCAAATCTTTTCAGTCTTTTGAGGGGGAATAGGTTTTGTCGTGCCCTCTTCACAACTATCTTGGTGTGCTTGGACCATGTTAGTTTGTTGTTGATTTGGCCACCAAGGAACTTGAAGCTCACAACCTGCTCCTCTACAACCACGTCGATGAGAATGGGGGCGTGCTCAGTCCTCCTTTTCCTGTAGTCCACAATCATCTCCTTAGTCTTGATCACGTTGAGGGAGAGGTTGTTGTCCTGGCACCACACGGCCAGGTCAACTTCAGTTTCTTGGTCAATTTATTTTTTAAATTCAGCTTTTCATCTAACCAAATCCCAAGATAGTTACACCCAACCAAAGGCATGTTTTTGTTAGAGTTGCACCCTACCAGATGGAGAACGGTCCACAGTCACTTCCCAGATTTCATTACAGAGGACAATAATACTGTTTTCGGGGTGTATCCCTGCCAGGTGCTTCTCCAATCTCTGGGGTGGCCAAGCCGTGTGGAGGGCACACACTGTTTAGCACAGGACTGAGACAGACAGACAGACAGACAGACAGACAGACAGACAGACAGACAGACAGACAGACAGAGAGAGAGAGAGAGAGAGAGAGAGAGAGATATTTGCAACTGAATGTGGCCCCTAGCCTATATACAAACATTTTGCGACCTGATCTCTCTTTCGACAAACATATAAAAAATATTTCAAGGGCAGTTTTCTTCCATCTTCGTAACATTGCAAAAAATCTGAAACGTTTTGTCCAAAAAAGCTAATCCATGCTTTTGTCACTTCTAGATTAGACTACTTGTTACATCTGCTGCTGCCATACCCTCTACTTCTCATCCTGTGTCTCCCTAACCTGCCGCCACTCCCCCAGTGGTCTCTCCCTTCCTCGGTGTGTGTGTGTGATTGTGTGGGTGGAGATAGGTGTGATGGAGGCAGAGCAGACCCCCACCAGCTGCAACCTGTTCCATAATCAAGACCTCTACAAATACTCAGCCCTGCCACTTCCACGCTGCCAGATCATAACGTCTGCGTGTTTTTTGCCGTTTGTGCCTGCTTAGATCCTGTTTTCCCTTCAACACACCTCTCCGCTACAGTTCTACCTGCTCTGACTTTGGCCCCTGTCTCCAGTCCCATGTCTCGTCAGTCCTGCTACTCTGTCCTGGACCCATCACTCCACTGCATCCTTGGATTCCTCTACCGACCTGCTTACCCAGTCCCAACTCCCCTCGCTCCAGTCTCAGCCTCCACACCTGGCTTCCTGCAAACCGCCCGAGCTTCCCCTGGCCTGCACCCCATCTTCCCCCTGTGTTTCAATAAGTACCTTGGTTACCTCATCCCCGTCTCCTCGTTTGAGTCTGCTCTTGGGTTCACCTGTTCCGCTCCGCATGACAGTATGATCTGGCCAGGATATGAACACAGCAGACTCAGATCCTCTCCACCAAACCCTCGACTGGGCCAAGGCGCCCAGCTCGAGCAACATGATCAAGCCCTGAAAACCCATCTGGAGCACGTCAAGGAGTTTTCATGGAGCCTTTCGGACCTGCAGGGCCGAACCTTCGCCCAGAGCTCGAAACCAGCCCTGAGTCCCTCTCCAACGCCCCGAGCGTTACGATGGCACCTTGGAGATTTCAAGGCCTTTTTGGTACAATGTTCACTAGTATACGAGCAACAGCCCTACGCTTATGCTAGAGAACGGGCCAAGATTCCCTTCCTGATTGGCAGCCTCCGCGGAGCAGCGCTTTCCTGGGCCACGGCGGTATGGGAGAGACAGTCCCCCATCTGCTCCTCCTAATGCAGGTTCACAGAAGAGATGAGGAGAGTCTTCGACCCCCCTGTCTGCGGTAGGGACTAGGAGCTGCCTATACTGTGGCCAGCTTGGTCACTTCGTCTCCACTTGTTCCCTGCGACCAGCAAAGGTAGGTGGCTTGGCAGTTGTGGGGGATATAGTGTTGAGCCAAATTGCCGGCCCATTTCCCCCCAGACCCTTGCTAGACGGCACCCTTGTGTGGCAGAGCCAGGCTTTTCCTCTGCCTGCCCTCATCGACTCGGGCGCCGACGAGAGTTTACCTGGATCAAGGTGTCGTTATCCATTTGGGCTTGGACACCGTTCCACTCGATTCACCCCTCAATGCCAAGGCTCTCAATGGACAGCTCCTTGCCTGTGTCTGTGAGAACTGTCCCTGTCATCCTGCATCTCTCTGGGAATCACCAGGAAAGAATCCGTCTCCACATAATCGACTGCCCTCACTCTTCCCTGGTCCTGGGCCATCCTTGGTTAAAGCTGCACAATCCACAGATCGACTGGACCACCGGAAAGAGAATGTACTCCAAGTGGTTACGTCACTCAAATTGCCTTCGTTCTGCCCTTCCCCCTGCCTTGTCTGTGCCTCAATCCATTCCAGAACCTCCGGACCTGTCATGAGTTCCTCTCAAGTATCACAATCTAGCTCCTGTGTTCAGCAAGCACCACGCCCTGTTGCTGTCGCCTCATCGGCCACAACAAGGACACTAAGTATTTGGTTATGCCTTTTAGTCCCTGCTGTTTTCCAGAGCCTTGTCAACGATATACTGAGGGATGTGATTGGACATTTTGTTTTTGTCTATGTGGATGACATTCAGATTTTTTCGGAGGACTCTGAGGCTCACCAGCAACACGTTCACCAAGTTCTCCAATGGCTGTTGGAGAATAATCTTTTTGTTAAAGCTGAAAAATGTGACTTCTTCGGTGTCTTTCCTGGGTTACATTATTGCACAGGGACGGTTACGCATGGATCCCGCCAAGGTCAGGGCAGTCAGAGTGGCCTACACCCTCAAACCTGAAGCAGCTACAGTGTTTCCTGGGCTTTGCAAATTTTTACAGACGATTCATCCGCAACTACAGCCGTCTGGCAGCACCTCTTGCCACTCTCACATCCACCTCCACTCCGTTCCACTGGACCCCTGAAGCAGAGGCAGCATTCCTGGAACTCAAGCGCGGCTTCACTTCCGCTCCAGTCCTCACTCAGCCAGACCCAGAACTCCAGGTCATTGTAGAGGTGGATGCTTCCGACACCGGGGTAGGTTCTGTCCCAACGTTCCCCCTCTGATCAGAAGCTCCACCCATGAGCATTATTTTCCCGTAAGCTCTCACCTGCCAAGATAATTTCTACATCGGTAACCGGGAACTCCTGGCAGTGAAGCTCTTGAGGAATGGCGTCACTGTCTGGCGGGTTCTATTCTCCCCTTCATCGTGTGGACGGACCACAAAATCCTGTCCTACATCCAGACCGCCAAGCATCTGAATTGCCGGCAAGCCAGGTGTGCATTGTTCTTCGGGAGATTCAACTTCATACTCACTTATCGCCCAGGTTCTAGGAATACCAAGCCTGATTTACTCTCCTGCCAGTTCACCGCCGACAACACTGGTTCCGAGCCAGAAGCCAATGTGCCATCCACCTGCATTGTTGCCGCCGTCTCCTGGGAGATTGAGTCCTGCATTCGCCACGAATCAGCAGAACCAGCCTGACCCCGGTAATGGTCCTATAAATGCTCTGTTTGTTCCAGATTCAGTTCGCTCTGATGTTCTTCAGTGGGCCCATTCTATTCACCTCGCCTGTCACCCGGGTATGAACCGGACCTCGCCTTCCTTTGTCAGCGCTTTTGGTGGTCCACCATGGAGAGAGATGTCCGGGAGTTTGTCTCAGCCTGCTCGGTCTGTGCCCGCAATAAGACCTCCACTAAACCCACGTCCGGCCTGCTTCGCCCTCTTCCCATACCCAGTCACCTCTGGTCACACATAGCTCTGGACTTCATCACTGGCCTTCCCCCATCCAATGGTAACTCAGTCATCCTCACCATAATTGACATATTTTCCAAAGCAGCTCACTTCATTCCCGTCTCCAAGCTTCCGTCCTGCAGGGAGACTGCGGACCTGCTGGTGTCCCATGTGTTTAGTCTGCATGGCATTCCTACTGACATCGTTTCTGACAGGAGTCCCCAGTCACATCCCAGGTATGGAGATCCTTCTGTTCAGCACTGGGTATCAATGTCAGTCTTTCATCTGGATATCACCCCCAGACCAACGGCCAGACCGAACGGGCCAACCAGGAGATGGAGACTGCCCTACACTGCGCGACTTTGGCAAACCCTTCCTTTTGGAGTGCTCAGCAACCCTGGGTGGAATATGCCCACAACACCCTCACCAGCGCCTCGTCAGGTATGTCACCCTTCGAGTGTGCACTGGGTTATAAACCCCCCTTATTCCCCGCCCAAGAGGTTGTAGTGGCAGCAAGGTCGTAGAGTTCATGACCATATGCTCCGTTGTCATTGCACCTGGAAGGAGGCCCGGGCTGCCCTTCGTGCCTCCGCCAGGACCTGGTCCCAAGCCAACCGTCGCCATGCCCTAGTCTACACTCCAGGCCAAAAGATATGGCTCTCAACGAAGGACCTACCATTAAAGGTAGCTTCTAAGAAACTTTCCCCCCGATTTCATTGGTCCCTTTGAAATTGATAGTATCATTAACCCCTCTGCTGTGCGCCCGAAACTCCCACCCTCTCTCAAGATCCACCCTACCTTCCATGTATCCTTGATCAAATCTGTCAGTTCCAGTCCCGTCTCCTCCTGCAGCAGCTCCTCCACCCCCTCGGGCTCATCGATGACCATCCTGCCTATACCGTCCGGCAGCTTCTGGACGTGAGCCGTTGGGCCCGCAGCTGGCAGTACCTGGTGGACTGGGAGGGATACGGGCCAGAAGAGCGCTGCTGTGTTCCCCGCCATCATATTCTGGACACCTCCCTCTTACGTGCATTCTATACCTCACACCCAGATAAGCCTGGTTGGGCGCCTGTAGGGGGTACTGTTACATCTGCTCCTGCCACGCCCTCTACTTCTCATCCTGTGTCTCCCTAACCTGCCGCCACTCCCGCAGTGCTCTCTCCGTGCCAGGCTTTTTTTGCTATACTCGACTTGAGTCACTGACATTTTTCTTTTACGCCCCCTTGGGCTCGTGCGGTGGAGGAGATCTTTGTGGGCTATACTCAGTAGTAAGTTGGTGGTCTGATATCCCTCTAGTGGTGTGGGGGCTGTGCTTTGGCAAAGCGGGTGGGGTTATATCCTGCCTGGTTGGCCCTGTCTGGGGGTATCGTCGGACAGGGCCACAGACACCGGCCAGATAGTACCAGTCGGCCATCAAGATTGGAGCAGTCGGCTGGATTGAAAGGACCAGTCGGCCAGCCATATAGGACCGATCAGCTGGCCAGACAGGACAAGTCGGCCTAATAACTAGGTGCGACCAGCCAGCCCGATAGCTAGGTCCTGCCAGCCAGACAGGTAGACCCGGCCAGCCAGACAGGTAGGTCCGGCCGGCCTGATAACTAAAACCAAGCCGGACATTCCGATAGCTAGATCCGGCCGGCCGGCTAGATAGGTTGGTCCGGCCAGCAGGTCAGATAGCTAGGTCCGGCTGACCAGATAGGTTGGTCTGGACAGTTTCTAATGCACCACCTGGTCGAATTTCCTCCTAGCCTGGTGGACCTTGAGGCCACAAAGGTTCTTGGAGACCTTGCTGCAAACACATTCTGTACTCATAGTCATTATTCTTTTGCCAAGTGTCGGTGTCCTTTTATCCGTCCGGCTGGGGGTGCTCATCCTACCCCTTCATGGGCGCCTCTGGGGGTATATCTCCGTAAGTCAATCTGTAACTTGGTGTGGGTTTCTTCCTCAAGGAAAATGCAGATCGGGCTGCAAACCCTTGCTGCCCAGGTTGCCGTCTTTCCGTGCTGTCTACGGTCTCTCCAGCCGTCCCCACTCTATTCTTGGTAGTCAACCAGTCTGTTCCTGGTCGTCATTGGTTGGGCCCGCTCAATTGTTAGAAAAATACATCTTGCGATCATCAGTGACGTAACCTGAGGTCATTGGGAGTTTTGGTCTTTCAACATCCTACACCCTTGCCTAGGTGACACAGCAACCCAGCAACTTAATGTAAAGTGTGACTAGCCGACTATACCCAGTTGGTTAATCAAGCAGTCTATGACCTACGGGGCTTCAAGAAGGAGTATTCTCCTTTTGACAGCTCCCTGCTCTCACTAATTGACGTTGGCCTACTGTTTACAATCTGTCACTTTATTCCTGTACATACAGTTGAAGTTGGAAGTTTACATACACCTTAGCCAAATACATTTAAACTAAGTTTTTCACAATTCCTGACATTTAATGCTAGTAAACATTCCCTGCCTTAGGTCAGTTAGGATCACCACTTTATTTTAAGAATGTGAAATGTCAGAATAATAGTGGAGAGTGATTTATTTCAGATTTTATTTCTTTCACCACATTCCCAGGTGTATGTAAACTTCCGACTTCAACTGTACGTAAATGATCACATACCCCTGCACATCGACTCGGTACTGGTACCCCTTGTATATAGCCAAGTTATCATTACTCTTTGTGTATTATTACATGTTTTACTTTTCTATTATTTCTATATTTTCTTTCTCTCTGCATTGTTTGGAAGTGCCTGTAAATGTGTCAGCATGCTGAACTCATCTAAGCGAACCTAATGAGTGTGCTCACATACAGTGCATTCCGGAAAGTACTCAGACCCCTTCCCTTTTTCCACATTTTGTTACGTTACAGCCTTATTCTAAAATGTATTAAATGTTTTTTTCCTCAATCTACACACAATACCCAATAATGACAAAGCGAAAACAGGTTTTTAGAAATGTTTGCTAATTTACTAGAAATAAAAAACAGAAATACCTTATTTACATAAATATTCAGACCCTTTGCTATGAGACTTGAAATTGAGCTCAGGTGCATCCTGTTTACGTTGATCATCCTTGAGATTTTTCTACAACTTTATTGGAGTCCACCTGTGGTAAATTCAATTGATTGGACATGATTTGGAAAGGCACACACCTGTCTATATAGGGTCCCACAGTTGACAGTGCATGTCAGAGCAAAAACCAAGTCATGAGGTTGAAGGAATTGTCTGTAGAGCTCAGAGACAGGATTGTGTCGAGGCACAGATTTGGGGAAGAGTACCAACAAATGTCTGCAGCATTGAAGGTCCCAAAGAACGAAGTGGCCTCCATCATTCTAAAATGTCAGAAGTTTGGAACCACCAAGACTCTTCCGAGAGCTAGCCTGACCAAACTGAGCAAGAAGACTCAAGGCTGTAATCACTGCTTCAATAAAGTACTGCGTAAAGGGTCTGAATACTTACAGTTTGTAAATGTGATATTTTAGTTTTTATTTGTAATACATTTGCAAAAATCTAAGGGGTCTGAATACTTTCCGAATGCACTGTACGCCCTTAAAAAGACCTTAGCTTGAAAAATTTGAAGAAAGCGGCAATAATACTGTTTTTCCATCTTGAGACGCCGTTGCCAGTAAAGGCCTCAAAATAGTCCGAATTAATCAAAGATAACTCCAGAAATCTGTCATACATTTTTTATGTTTTTGCCTAGGAGATCTTAGTTGTGAAATGTTTGGTGCAGTATTTCTCAAGTAAAACAATGTGCCTCTTGTTGAATGATAACAACCACTTCCTTGAAAAACCCCTACTGTTAACCAATCAATCTCTCCTTCTTCCTCTCTCCCTCACCCCGTCTCTCTCTAACATGCTAACTAGACCGGGCACACGCATCGCACGCGTGTTCATTTGCCAACTGGACTGGAGTGTGGATCTCAGTTCATCTTTCAATCACTCACGTGGGTATATGCTCCCAAAAACCAATCAGGAGATGGGAGAGGCGGGACTTTCAGAGCGGTTAGGCGTCAAAAATAGAACCAAGTTCTATTTTAGCGCCTGGCTACGCAGATGCGCGTGAGCAGTTTGGATGAAATTATTGAATAACATGTATGTGTACATTTATTTTGTAACTCTCGCGCACGTAACACAAGCGGTGTGGTCAGCATGTAAGTGGTGGTAGTGGTGCCCAGGTGTCCTCAGTGCCCACGTGTCATCCCATCTCTAAAGAAGAGTGCAACTGTCCCCTTAAAATGTCTGTATGTCATCATAGTCACTTCCCCCACAATGCACCTGCTCACTGCCTCACCTATAGTGATGGGAAGTTCGGCTCCTTTGCGTCAGTATATGCATGCAGGACCCCGTACCGGCGAAATCTGGAAAGAGTCATGATTCTACAATGCATTGCTTTTACTGCAGTGAGAGTGAGCAGAGGCTCTCGTCGATCACGAACTGCAGCCCCCAAACGATTCGTTCTCAAGTTCTGGTTTGTTGAGCAGAAGCTGTGTATGTTTTACTTCTACAAAGCTGTGTCCATCGATAACATTCAAGCCCCTCAAACGATAACACTCCATTGTGTTTACAAAAAAGGATAGCCAACAATATCATACAGTCAGGGCTCCACTCAGTTTGTATCGCTAAAATGTTACAGATTATGCGATAGAAATGTAAAGGTAATTTCCAATTGAGCCGACACATGCAGCCTCTGCTAACGCGGGAAAATTGCCTCCAAATACTTAAGACACACCCTATCCCCTCAGCCCTCAAATTAAGTGGACACTTCTGATGACGTCTGACAAGTATACACTTGCAGGGAAAGAGGACGGGAGGAAGGAATGATTTTTAAATGGACCACCCATGGCCGGAAATTCATCACTCCTTCATCCCACAATAATTGTGTTTTCAGCCACCTGTAGCTTGTCGGTGCTTTATATGCGCTACAGTCAATTATGAGTGCATGTTTACTTATATTAAGTATATCATTATTAATATACGCCTACTGTATGATAGCTAGCAAATTAATTAGCTAACTAACGTTAGCTTGCCTAGCTGGAACTACTGAAGAAGAAGAAAAATGTGTTTTATTTTTACAATTTCCAAAAGATAACCAAACAAAAACATATTTACTTTTTACGAGACGTGTTTGTGCCGTCATGTGCATTAGTAGCACACTTTTTTACTTATTTGCATTCGTTTTTAATTACAGTCGTGGCCAAAAGTGAGAATGACACAAATAATAATTTCCACAAAGTTTGCTGCTTCAGTGTCTTTAGATATTTTCGTCAGATGTTACTATGGAATACTGAAGTATAATTACAAGCATTTCATACGTGTCAAAGGCTTTTATTGACAATTACATGAAGTTGATGCAAAGAGTCAATATTTGCATTGTTGACACTTCTTTTTCAAGACCTCTGCAATCCGCTCTGGCATGCTGTCAGTTAACTTCTGAGCCCCCTCCTGACTGATGGCAGCCCGTTCTTGCATAATCAATGCTTTGAGTTTGTCAGAATTTGTGGGTTTTTGTTTGTCCACCCGGCTCTTGAGGATTGACCACAAGTTCTCAATGGGATTAAGGTCTGGGGAGTTTCCTGGCCATGGACCCAAAATATCAATGTTTTGTTACCCGAGCCACTTAGTTATCACTTTTGCCTTATGGCAAGGTGCTCCATCATGCTGTAAAAGGCATTGTTCATCACCAAACTGTTCCTGGATGGTTGGGAGAAGTTGCTCTCGGAGGATGTGTGGTACCATTCTTTATTCATGGCTGTGTTCTTGGCAAAATTGTGAGTGAGCCCACTCCCTTGGCTGAGAAGCAGCCCCACACATGAATAGTCTCAGGATGCTTTACTGTTGGCATGACACAGGACTGATGGTAGCGCTCATTTTGTCTTCTCCGGACAAGCGTTTTTCCGGATTCCCCAAACAATCGGAAAGGGGATTCATCCGAGAAAATGACTTTACCCCAGTCCTCAGCAGTCCAATCCCTGTACCATTTGCAGAACATCAGTCCCTGAAGCTTTTCCTGGAGAGAAGTGGCTTCTTTTCTGCCCTTCTTGACACCAGGCCATCCTCCAAAAGTATTCGCCTCACTGTGCGTGCAGATGCACTCACACCTGCCTGCTGCCAGTCCTGAGCAAGCTCTGTACTGGTGGTTCCCCGTCCCGCAGCTGAATCAACTTTAGGAGACGGTCCTGGCGCTTGCTGGACTTTCTTGGGAGCCCTGAAGCCTTCTTCACAACAATTGAACCGCTCTCCTTGTTGTTCTTGATGATCCGATAAATGGTTGATTTAGGTGAAATCTTACTGGCAGCAATATCCTTGCCTGTGAAGCCCTTTTTGTGCAAAGCACGTGTTTCCTTGCAGGTAACCATGGTTGACAGAGGAAGAACAATGATTCCAAGCACCACCCTCCTTTTGAAGCTTCCAGTCTGTTATTTGAACTCAATCAGCATGACAGAGTGATCTCCAGCCTTGTCCTCGTCAACACTCACACCTGTGTTAACGAGAGAATCATTGACATGATGTCAACTGGTCCTTTTGTGGCAGGGCTGAAATGCAGTGGAAATGTTTTGGGGCGATTCAGTTAATTTCCATGGCAAAGAGGGACTTTGCAATTAATTGCAATTCATCTGATCACTCTTCATGACATTCTGGAGTATATGCAAATTGCCATCATACAAACTGAGGCAGCAGACTTTGTAAAAATGTATATTTGTGTCATTCTCAAAACTTTTGGCCACGACTGTACACTTGTATGTTGACTTCTCCATTGATGTTGTTTTTAAGTTTTCACATACTTTTCTTAGTGGATGTACAATCATCGCGAATTGAATTATGGGGAGTTTCAGGAAAGATAACTATGTCTTCTTCATCAGTGTTTGTTTGTCAATATGTAGCCTATTACATGCCTTCCCTTCCTTTGAGGTTTATGCATGTAATTACATGCCCTCTGTTACATGCTCTCTACACCTCTTGTCATACTAATGAAAGGGGGAGCCCCATAGTTGGATAGTGGAACTCTAAATATGATATTAATCAGGAGAGGATTATAGGAGGAAATGGGATAATACTACCTCATCTGTCATCATGCCTTACACCACAGTTACAGATCATATTGCCAAAAACGGACATTACTTTCCTCTTTGGTATTCCATGTATGAGGGAGGTAGAAAACAAATACCTTGAAACTTGCTATATAGCCTATTAATGTTACCTTTGTTCTGTTTGCCAAATTGCCAAGCAGACTAATCATGAGTGTGCAGGTGATTTTATATTTTGTATGATACTGCCATTGGGCAGCAACCTGGAATGGTTGTAATCAACATGCTTATTACACATCGTAGTGTTTTGTAAGCTTACCTATGGCTGCGTTAACACAGGCAATCACATTAGAGCTTTTTGAAATCTGATCTGATTGGTCAAAAGACCAATTACTGAAAAATAGACAGAATTGAGCTGCCTGTCTAAACGCAGTCTATGATGCCCCATTGTACATTTGAAATGAAATCCGCAGCACACCCTGTGATTAACTATTGATTTAAGATGGCAATTAATTAGATGTTTTTGTTATCATTGCTCTCGGGTGAGTTGAGCTAGCTATTCAACATGTAACCAAAACGTCCTTGAGGTAACTTGACCCAGGCCGTGAGTCATCCATGTAAACATTTGTCTTATCAGGTTTCCGTACGATGTCGTGGCGTTTCCGCTTCTGCTGAATTCGTGTTGCTAGCTGGCTATCTACCATCAACAACAACACTACTGCTTTGATAAACATTATCACTTAAGTGTTACCGTTAGGATCTTTTTATTTAATAAATAAAAATGAGACGAGCAGGTTTGGGTAAGACTCCCGTTTTAAATAGAGGACGTTCATTCAATAGTTAAAGCAGTCTAGTTAGCTAGCTAACAGTATACAGTGACATTTTAACGAAATAAAGCCTCTGTATCTAGCTAGCTGGCTAACGTTACTACATTCTAACTACATCAGGACAGCATTAGCTATAACTAGCGAACTGTCTTAGCTTGCTAATCATTTACCTACAGGCCTTCATAGATAGGTAACGTTATAACGAAATACGTTTTCTTTTAGTTGGCGACCCAGTCAGCTCAGTGGGTTTGTTCATTGTGTCACAGGCGGAAGACTTCCTGGAAATTACGTGGCCAGTGGATACAGCGCGTACGAAATGGAAAATAAACACTTACTAGAGGGTCTGGGAGCCAAAGGCAGCGCCTTGAAGCGTGTTAGTATTCCGTGTTCACAGAGGTCTCCATTTCATGTTGGAGACCTCTGTGAACACAGCTGTCAAAATATATCGGAACAGAACGGAAAAAACATAAAGGCATATTGGACTTCATGGTAAGCAAGTGACATGTTCAGTCATGCGTATATAGGCAACTAGGGGTTTGGCCCCATAGCTAGCTATATGATTAAATTGAAGATTGTGGTATTTAACATTGACGATATATCGTGAAATACAAGACAATATATGGTGATGTGCAAGACTATTCGAACTTGACAAATCAAAACTGTGCAGTGTTATCAGTTAGGCTGTATCAGTATGTTGAACATTACGTCTAAATGAATGAACTAATGCTTATTTTTGCCTCAGATTATTTAATGAGAATGTGACTACTGTATAATATTGTAAATAAACACCACAATTGCACAGTGGAATGATTGTCATTAAAGGTGCAAAATGATTATATATTTTGCAATATTTTGAGTAGCATATTGTAGAAGAGGGCTGGAGTAGCATATCGTATAATAGGTCTCCCCAAATATTACCCACTCCTATAGGCTACTCTACATAATTACTCAACTCAAGAAGCATTCACACAAATCTCCCTTATCTATACCCTCTTCTACCAGATTGCACAATCCACTAAAAGCTTAGTTGGCATCCATAACAGGTCACAATATTGCTCAACAGATTGAACTCATGGTTTTACCCTATAGCCTATCATTTCTTGACAGCATCCCTTTAGATTTGAACAAAACCTTCCATACATTTTTTCCCATTGTAGAAGTGCTCAGAAAGTGACTTTTTGGACCTGAATGCCAAAACATTCAGGAGATGGAGGCGCTCAAAGTTGACCCATTTTGCATACCCCACCATACTATCATGAGACATCCATGTCTTCATCACTGGAAAAGATAAACAGTTGAGTTTTCTGCAATTTAAAAGTGTATAAACAGGTTTGTGAAACTACTTAATTAGTTATATATTTTTTTAATCTAAACGCATGAACTCCAATTTTTTTCCTTCATATTCGCACGTTATAGCTTAGACCCTACTTTACATCATCTGAGGTTTTGTGTTGTGCCTGCCATCGGTTGAGACACATGCTCTTGAATACAGAGTGGGTGCCATTTCTAAAATAATTAATATTTTAACTTCTAATTACTACCACAAAGATGGCCGCCGGTCCACCCACTGTCAAATGTTAACTTAAATGTTCTACTCTATTATTTAAATAGGTTTCCTATGGAGAATTGACAGTATCATTTCAAACAGATATTCCCATTCGAGTCAACATTCTCTAATTTGTGGACATTTATAAGCCAAAACATGACACCCAGCCTGTAGAGCATGTTGTCTCAACCAATAGCTGGATCAAAAAACAACCTCAGATGTAAAATAGGGTGTAAGCTACAGCGTATGCTAATATGAAGGAAAAAAATTGGAGTTCATGCGTTTAGATTTCCTGAAAAAACGAAAAACTGTTTGACAACCCTGTTTCTCAACCATTTATATTTTCCAGTGATGAAGTCATGGCTGTTTCATGGTATGCAGAATATAACTTCTGGCACTGTTAGCTCTTGAATGTTTTGGCATTCAGGTCCAAAGTCACTTTCTGAGCACTTCTACAATGGGCAAATATGTATGGAAGGGTTCATTCGAATCATAAATGGTGCTGTCAAAAAGTGATTGAATTCAAATGGATTTACCCTATTACACATTTCAGAGCAATTCAAATCAGGACTGCAAAACATGTCACTGGATTTATTGTTTTGTTATTTTTCCTCCTAACAGGACTCAGACTTTGACTCAATGGGAGGTTTGCTGGGGGCCACCAATGGGAGAGTGAAGCAGCTTTCCAGAGGAAGCCAGACCAAGCTCTTCTGCTACATGCTGTTCTTCTGCTTCTTGGTCTTCACTATCCTTTACTGGTTTATCAAACTGAGGTGATGTGTTACAGGAGGCCCCGGCTTTTCCCTCCCTGCCTCGTGCTTCCTTCCCCAGTCTGTGCCATGCGTGCGCCTCTGCATCAGAAGACCCGGATGATCACAATGAGACTGTAAGAATGTGCTTAATGTTTGAGAAGACTCCCCACAAATCATCAATGACAATGTGCAATAGGGAATAATACATTTCTGCTGTTAATTTTAGACAACCCTGATGGAATGAGTAGACACTGCCATACGTTTATGTTTGTAATGTAACACTTTCGTACAGAGTCCCTTAACAATGATGCATATAAGTTGATGTACAGGATGAGTGATCTAATGCATCAACAAATCTGGTAAGGCTAAGCAGTAACATATGTGACACAGGCTGCGTTTACACGGGCAGCCCAATTGTGATCTTTTTCCCAATCACATTTTTCAGAGCTAATTAGTGAAAAAAGATTAGAATTGGGTTGGCTGTCGAAGAGGTTGCTTGATCCAATGTGAGACTGATTTAACATTTGATCAATACAGTGTCCAACAACCGAGTTCCACTATAAACAAACATCTTATTTGTTTTGAGGAATAAATTACAGTACGCGCTCACTTCAAACATTTCCTGTCCCATCTACAGAGACAGAGTTCTACAGAGTTCATCTCCACTGCACACTGTTCTCCTGTTAACTGATGTAAAATGTTTTATATGTAAATAAACATGGATGTTTTGAATTTGACGCCCCAGAGTTTGATTCTTTTCTCAACAATTGTTTTTCTAGAAGTCACGAAAGATTGAGGTATATAGCGTTTTGTTTATTTACACAACGGTACATACTATTCATTGTATTCTTGAGACTACAAAAACTTTATCTTAGACATTGATTACAAATCCCCTCCACAAATTCACAACTACTGTAGGACCGCTGTTTTCAATTGTCATAAAGAAATTAATGGAACAAAATCTTAGGCATGTTTCCCCAGAATGGAAACATGGAGGCACTATTTGAAAAACATTCATGGCTGGCCTTGTAGTACAGTACATGCATTTTCAAAAAGTAAGTGCAACACAGCATGAATAGTGGTTAAATTGATTAACAAATTAAAATCTTAAACTGCAATTCTGATGTGTTCATTAAATTCCAGAAAATGGTTCTGTTCCTTCTGACCTCGCTCACTCCCCTTCATGGACTGGATAGGTGTAAGCAATATGGCGTAAACTAAGAGGTATCACTTCCACCTATCCAGTCATTATAGAGAAGCATAGGAATGGGAACAATGTTCTGGATTGAGGTGCGGCACAAGGGAAAGCCATACTGGCACTGTGACATCACTTCTTGGGTGGGGGCTTGGGTAGGGTGTCCATGTACTTGCAGATGATCGACAGCATGACCTCATCAGCGCCTCCTCCAATGGACAGTAACCTGGCATCTCTGCGTATTTAAACAAAAAAAATAAAAGCGCAAAATTGACAAATGAACACTGAGGTCATTCAATGACAGCTATTACCTCGGCCGCATTCTTAAAAACCATGATAGCCACATTCATTTTGTCCATGAAGTGCGACAATAGGGACTCGTTTCTGATTAGATGCCTGAATTAAGTTTAATTTCCTGAGCAAAATTACCTATCTGAATATCCAGAATGTTTGTGGAATTAACTAGTATTGAAAGTCAACTCTTTGCAGTGAAAAAACAGCACCGATGCTTAACTATATTGACTCAAATGGTTGCTCAACTGGTTATGAACTTACCCTACATGAATATCCTCCTTACACTATCCATCTGCATATACATAGTATTTGTATATAGCAAGGTTCTGTGGAAGTGATGAAACAGAGACCTTTTAACTGACCCAGACAGTGGCAGTAAGACCTGCTCTTTGACTCCCAGATGCCCATCACAATATGTCTCAAATGGCACCCTATTCCCTATATAGTCCACTACTTTTAACCAGGGCCCATCGGCTCTGGCCAAAGTAGTGCACTAATAGGGAATAGGGTGCCATTTGGGATGCAATCCATATAATGTCTTAATTTGCCACATCACTGGGTGTCACTGTAATTAGACTACAGTAGTATTTAACCATGGTTGATTAGTGTACTACTGTAAGAAGTAACGAGGCCTGAACGGCATCTTCTGATCAGAGAAAGGACAGCATATACCAGTGGGTTAAATAAACTCATTTTGAGTTTGCTAATACTTTATTTGCACATCTCCTTATAATACACTGAACAAAACGTTCCCACCAATATCCAGCAACTTCGCACAGCTATTTAAGAGGAGTGGGACAACATTCCACAATCAACAGCCTGATCAACTCTATGTGAAGGAGATGTTGCGCTGCATGAGGAAAACGGTGGTCACAGCAGATACTGTCTGGTTTTCTGATCCACACCCCTACCTATTTTTTAAGGTATCTGTGACCAACAGATGCATATCTGTATTCCCAGTCATGTGAAATCCATATATTAGGGCCTAATGAATTTATTTCAATTGACTGATTTCCTTATATGAACTGTAACACAGTAAAATCGTTGAAATTGTTGCATGTTGTGTTTATATTTTATACATTAATAAATATATGAATGAATGATGAAATATACATTATATATCGTTCATGAATAGTTAGCAAACTAAATATTTAGTCATGTATATGACAAGTTTATAAGCAGAACTTGTAACCTTCACAATGTGTCGCAGAGTTTATTCAGTGCTTTAACAAAGGAGCTTGCTCCAAAACGCATCAGCAATAAACATAATTGACAGGAACTTAGCTGCTGTCCTGAACCTCTTTTTAGGAGTTTCTTCTTCTCCACTCACCTGTAAAATCTGCTGACCAGGACATCGCTGGTGAAGCCCATTCCTCCCCAGTACTGCAGGCAGCTGTCCCCCACCTCCCTGGACAGACGGCCTGCCTTCAGCTTAGCCATGGACGCCAGCTTAGTCACATCGTTGCCCTTGATGTACAGAGCTGGGGAGGGGAGACACAGGGAAGAGGTTGATGCCAAGATTTAGGACGTGTTTCACTCAAGTCCTAAACTGATATTACTTACTGATATTATTGTCATTGATCTTTAATGTCAGATCAGTTTAAAGGAGGGAATGGGAGAATTGGGACGTGGACAGTGTCTACCTGTGCCAAACAGATGCCTCTAGTCCCTATCTAATGAAGCAATTAACAGCTGCACTAGTGCATTGAAGCTACTGTCTGGTAAAGTGTTTGAGCATTAGTTGAACCCCCTCAAAGGCCATGGAACCCGGCCAACAGCCAGATGTGTCCAGTCTCCTGACAATTACCATTATTAGATGATGTGTTGTGTTACTGGCCTAGATTTGAAAGTGTACAGCTTATTATTATAAATCATACATCGGCTGCACTTAACTGATTGTATTTATAATGAAGTTCAACTAGTAACTTAACTACATTTTGCAGTAGTTTGGTGGTAGTTGAACTAAATTCTAATCTTGGTATTGTTTTTAGTGTTCATAACTTTTTTTGACATGCAGAGTTGCAGCTAACTACTGGAATTACACACTATTGTTTCTGCAAAAATAATAGAAAATATGGGTAAAGTAGGCAAGAATGTCCTTTCTTTTTCTGGCATCAGACCTTCCTAATTCTCACTTTTTAGTGTTTAATAGGCTACATTAAACATTCTTTTAACATCTGACTCCACTGCTCAAAAAAATAAAGGGAACACTAAAATAACACATCATAGATCTGAATGAATGAAATAATCTTATTAAATACTTTTTTCTTTACATAGTTGAATGTGCTGACAACAAAATCACACAAAAATTATCAATGGAAATCAAATTTATCAACCCATGGAGGTCTGGATTTGGAGTCACACTCAAAATTAAAGTGAAAAACCACACTACAGCCTGATCCAACTTTGATGTAATGTCCTTAAAACAAGTCAAAATGAGGCTCAGTAGTGTGTGTGGCCTCCACGTGCCTTAATGACCTCCCTACAACGCCTGGGCATGCTCCTGATGAGGTGGCGGATGGTCTCCTGAGGGATCTCCTCCCAGACCTGGACTAAAGCATCCGCCAACTCCTGGACAGTCTGTGGTGCAACGTGGCGTTGGTGGATGGAGCGAGACATGATGTCCCAGATGTGCTCAATTGGATTCAGGTCTGGGGAACGGGCGGGCCAGTCCTTAGCATCAATGCCTTCCTCTTGCAGGAACTGCTGACACACTCCAGCCACATGAGGTCTAGCATTGTCTTGCATTAGGAGGAACCCAGGGCCAACCGCACCAGCATATGGTCTCACAAGGGGTCTGAGGATCTCATCTCGGTACCTAATGGCAGTCAGGCTACCTCTGGCGAGCACATGGAGGGCTGTGCGGCCCCCCAAAGAAATGCCACACCATGACTGACC
The DNA here is from genome assembly GCA_030435695.1 of Brachymystax lenok tsinlingensis. NCBI lineage: Eukaryota > Metazoa > Chordata > Actinopteri > Salmoniformes > Salmonidae > Brachymystax > Brachymystax lenok. The sequence continues at coordinate 28,278,813 of CM059806.1, forward strand.
CACCGCCAAACCGGTCATGCTGGAGGATGTTGCAGGCAGCAGAACGTTATCCACGGCGTCTCCAGACTCTGTCACGTCTGTCACGTGCTCAGTGTGAACCTGCTTTCATCTGTGAAGAGCACAGGGCGCCAGTGGCGAATTTGCCAATCTTGGTGTTCTCTGGCAAATGCCAAACGTCCTGCACGGTGTTGGGCTGTAAGCACAACCCCCACCTGTGGACGTTGGGCCCTCATACCACCCTCATGGAGTCTGTTTCTGACCGTTTGAGCAGACACATGCACATTTGTGGCCTGCTGGAGGTCATTTTGCAGGGCTCTGGCAGTGCTCCTCCTTGCACAAAGGCGGAGGTAGTGGTCCTGCTGCTGGGTTGTTGCCCTCCACGGCCTCCTCCACGTCTCCTGATGTACTGGCCTGTCTCCTGGTAGCGCCTCCATGCTCTGGACACTACGCTGACAGACACAGCAAACCTTCTTGCCACAGCTCGCATTGATGTGCCATCCTGGATGAGCTGCACTACCTGAGCCACTTGTGTGGGTTGTAGACTCCGTCTCATGCTACCACTAGAGTGAAAGCACCGCCAGCATTCAAAAGTGACCAAAACATCAGCCAGGAAGCATAGGAACTGAGAAGTGGTCTGTGGTCACCACCTTCAGAACCACTCCTTTATTGGGGGTGTCTTGCTAATTGCCTATAATTTCCACCTGTTGTCTATTCCATTTGCACAACAGCATGTGAAATTTATTGTCAATCAGTGTTGCTTCCTAAGTGGACAGTTTGATTTCACAGAAGTGTGATTGACTTGGAGTTACATTGTGTTGTTTAAGTGTTCCCTTTATTTTTTTGAGCAGTGTATTTCACACACACACATATATATACATATATATACATATATATATATATATATATATATATATATATATATATATATGATTATTTATCACAAAGTAGTTTGAATGTCGTGAACTACTTATTCTAAATATCTTTAGTTAAGTAAACTATATTTTTCTTAAGGGTAGTTTTAGTGTAGCTTTACTTCTCCCAGTGTGAAGTAATTGGTAGCTTGGTAAACTGTATTTTCAGAGTAGCTTCCCTAACACGTATCTGGTTGGGATCTGTCTTATTTACAGTGTTTATGTTTGATGTCTTTAATGTATCCACAAGGCCCAGCTGCAAACAACATTTCCCCATAGAAATCAGTAATTGTCCCAAATAACACCAGGTTCCCTATGTAGTGCATTATATTGACCATTGCTCTTTGGGCCCTGGTCAAAAGTAACGCACCACATAGGGAATGAAGTGCCATTTGGGATGCAGTCATTATCTTATCTTGAGCTGACCCACCTGTGGAGCGATGGAGGAGGGAACGCAGCAGCTCGATCTCTGTCTCCAGCTCGGCCAGTCTGAAGTGGACTGACTGGTGGTAGAGAACAGGCATCTTGAAGATCTTCCTCTGTCTGGTGTATTGAATGGTCTCCTGGATGATGTTGTCCATCATGGTTAGAACTGGGGAAATAAACGGTAGTATAGAGAATGTTTTTGTTTACAAGCAAACGTCACGTTCGAGTGATGTGTAACTGCGCAACCCCACACCAACAAGCTCTGTATTAGGATAGCTAACGCTAAAGTCTGGACCTTGACAAACTCAAGAGTGACTGAGTGATGACCATGAAAACACGCAAGACTGATATTATTATTCTTCTGGCTTTATCTAGCTCTATTTGTGATATTTTACCTTGGCTGGCTGGCTTGCTTGCTAGATAATCATCTGAGATGACAATCTGATTATGTGTTTGTTTACTTGCATGAGCTGCATTTGAAGTTGTGTGTGATTGTATCCACTGCTACGTAAACAAAGAACTTTCTGATTCCGAACTGCACGCGCAACTTTTCATGCCGTGGCCCGAGAAATGGGTCTATATAGATGTTGTTTGTCATTTGTGTTACAGAGCGTGGAGTGGGCAGAGGCTGTGAACTATTTGCTGTGTGAGGAAGTTTATGTCGTTTTTTTTGTTGCACCTCAAAGGATATCCCTAGTTTAACTTGGAAGTGGGTGGATGATACAAATTGATGTAGTCATATAGTGATTCAACAGTGTGGGTATGTGTGTGTGTTCGTTCGTGTGACGACCCCAGGAAGAGTAGCTGCTGCTTTTGCAACAGCTAATTGGGATCCTAATAAAATACAAAAAAGGCTAACAACCTACTCAGACTGACTGTTATCAAGCCCAGACTAAATGAACAAGCAGGAAGCTTTCAAGAACTTCCCGTCACCATCAATGGGATATTCCAGCTTACTTATTAGCAAAATACCTTTTATTTACCCTGGCTAACATGCAGAAACCCCTTTGAATGACTCATGATTTAAAAAAATGTGTTTCACGTCTTTGGGCTACAGAAATTCTCTGGAATAACGCAAAAACCCCCAGAGACCGAAAGAGAGAGTATTGGTAAGAAGGGGAGAGGGCGAGGGAGAGAGGAAGGGAACAGGACGGAATAGGAGAGATGTGCTTACTGTTGCCACACGCCCAAAGTCTCTCTTCCTGGAACTGAAGCATTTGATAAGTGAAGCCCATCCCCTCCTGACCAATGAGGTTCTTGCAAGGCACACGCACGTCAACGAAGAAGACCTCTGCCGTGTCGGAAGACCTCATTCCCATCTTGTCGATCTTGCGGGCGATGTGAACCCCTGTGAGGGACAGCAGAGAAAGGCGTCATCATGTGTGTCTTGGCTGGGATACCAGAGGCTATCCGGTAGCTCCCTAATGGAATGAGTCTTCACTAATTATAACAACACTGTCTGGAGATTATAATAATTCCTTGGTCTTGGACATTGGGTTCTGCACAGTAATCAGCGGTATTACTAAAATCTGAATATAAATGTAATCATCTATACTTGATTGATCCCAACTTGAGATCGGCTTAATGCATGTATCGATGTGAGATGGAGAGCAGCAGGTAGCCTAGCAGTTAAGAGCATTCGGCCAGTAACAGAAAGGTTGCTTTGGTTGAATCCCAGAGCCGACAAAGGTGAAAAGTCGATGTGCCCTTGAGCAAGGCACTTAACCCTAAAATGGGAGATGAGCACAAATTCTAACAGAATCTCACATTAGGATTTGGCCCTCAACAATAGCCTGCTTTCAATTTCAGAACATAAGGTCAATAACTGGAGATGAAGCTATTGACTGTTGGAGAGTTTTTGTAGACTAAGTATATATAATTGTGTCTCACCAGGAGAGTTCATAGGCAGACAAATGAGGGACTTGTTCTTGTGAGACGGACCGTCACTGGTGTTGGCCAGGAGACACATCCAGTCAGCCTGGGTGCCGTTAGTGGTCCACATCTTACCACCGTTCACAACATACTCATCCCCTTCACGCACCGCATTCGTCTTGATGGCTGGGGGGGAGGAAAGAGGGAGGAGAGAGAGAGAGAGAGAGAGAGAGAGAGAGAGAGAGAGAGAGAGAGAGAGAAAAATATGACTTGTTCTGTAGAACAACCTTTTCCAAACAACTGTGGCCCACACCTGTCTTAACACAAAGCCCAAAAGGAATCACACTATGGGGAACACTGCTGTAGTTTTGAGATACAATTTCCATGAGGACAGATTTATAGTATTAAAAATATCTAGAAATGTTCCATACGCACAAAAAGCGTATTTATCCCAAATGTTGTGCACAAATTTGTTTACATCCCTCTTAGTGAGCATTTCTCCTTTGCCAAGATAATCCATCCACCTGACAGGTGTGGCATATCAAGAAGCTGATTAAAAAGCATGCTCATTACACAGGTGCACCTTGTGCTGGGTACAATAAAAGGACACACGGAAATGTGCAGTTTTGTCACACAACACAATGCCACAGATGTCTACATTTTGAGGGAACACGCATTTGGCATGCTGACTGCAGGAATGTCCACCAGAGTTGTTGCCAGAGAATTTAATGTTAATTTCTCTACCATAAGCCGCCTCCAACGTTGTTTTAGCGTATTTGGCAGTACGCCAAACCACGTGTAACCATGCAAGCCCAGGACCTCCACATTAAATTCTTCACCTGAGGCCAGCCACCCGGACAGCTGATGAAACTGAGAAGTATTTCTGTCTGTAATAAAGCCCATAGGCTCCCCAATGGGTGGGCCTATGCCCTCCCAGACCCACCTATGGCTGCGCACCTGCCCAGTCATGTGAAATCCATAGATTAGGGCCTTATGAATGTATTTCAATTGACTGATGTCCTTATATGAACTGTAACTCAGTAAAATGGTTGAAATTGTTGCATGTTGCATTTATATTTTTGTTCAGTATAGATTCAACCACGGGAAGATTTCTTCTTGAGCGGATGGTCAGCGTGCCGGAACATAATTACAAATAATTTGTAGACTGCAAATTGACCGCAAGAAGCCCAAACAGATTTAATATTTGACTAAAACATTTTAAACCCTGCTTACATTTGTATACGATCACATATACAATATATATACACAAAGCATGTGAACACCGCTTCAAATTAGTGAATTCGACTACTTCAGCCACATCTGTTGCTGACAGGTGTATAAAGTCGAGCACACAGCCATGCAATCTCCATAGACAAACATTGGCAGTAGAATGGCCTTACTGAAGAGCTCAGTGACTTTCAACGTGGCATCGTCATAGGATGCCACCTTTCCAACAAGTCAGTTTGTCAAATTTCTGCCCTGCTAGAGCTGCCCCGGTCAACTTTAAGTGCTGTTGCAATACTTTCTACGGAGTTCCAAACTGCCTCTGGAGGCAATGTCAGCATAAGAACTGTTTGTCAGGAGTGTCATGAAATGGGTTTCCATGGTCGAGCAGCCGCACACAAGCCTAAGATCACCATGCGCAATGCCAAGCGTCGGCTAGAGTGGTGTAAAGCTCGCCGCCATTGGACTCCGGAGCAGTGGAAACGTGTTCTCTGGAGTGATGAATCACGCTTCCTTATTTGGCAGTCTGACGGACAAATCTGGGTTTGGCGGATTGCCAGGCTACCTGCCACAATGCATAGTGCCAACTGTAAAGTTTGGTGTAGGAGGAATAATGGTCTGGGGTTGTTTTTCATGGTTCAGGCTAGGCCCCATAGTTCCAATGAAGGGAAATGTTAACGCTACACCATACAATGACATTCTAGATGATTCTGTGCTTCCAACTTTGTGGCAACAGTTTGGGGAAGGCCCTTTCCTGTTTCAGCATGACAATGCCCCCATGCATAAAGCGATGTCTATACAGAAATGGTTTGTCGAGATCGTAGTTGAAGAACTTGACAGGCCTGAACAGAGCCCTGACCTCATCTCCATCAAACACCTATGGGATGAATTGGAACACCGACTGCGAGCCAGGCCTAATCGCCCAACATCAGTGCTCAACCTCACTAATGCTCTTGTGGCTGAATGGAAGCAAGTCATCTGTTCCAACATCTAGTAGAAAGCCTTCCCAGAAGAGTGGCTGTTAAAGTAGCAAAGGTGGATCAACTCCATATTAATGTCCATGATTTTGGAATGAGATGTTTGACAAGCAGGTGTCCACATACTTTTGGTAATGTAGTGCATCTCTCTATTTTGCGTGGGAATACTTTGGAACAGATTTCCTAAATTAATATCACTTGGAACCAAATTGCTGGTGTTTTTAGTCTTTCTTTTACGTTCAACAATAAAAATATATATATATTTTTTCATGCTCAGAAAACTTGGGGGGGACAAATAAAATCACACGTGGGCCCGCCAGTTGGGGAACCCTGGTATAGATTAACAATTGATTGGTGCCCGATTAGAGCCTGGAGTGATATTACTCTAAACAGAACAGAAATCAGTGTAGGTGTACAGATAAGCATGCCTTGAAGTTCTTCCTGCTTTGAACAAGATGAAACAAGGGATAAAATATATATATTTGTTATTTCATGCTATCATTTGCCATTAAGAGTGTTTTAATCATGCTGGTGCTCTGATGTCACCCGCATTAGAAATAGATTGAGCATCCTTTTCCGTCCGAAATTGTTTACTGAGAATCTGATTTAGTGCAAGCGGAAGTCAGGCCATAATAAAATACTAGTGGGATACTAAATGAAGGCAACGTACTAGCAACATCTGAGCCAGCTCCGACCTCACTCACTCCCAGACAGGCCACTTTGTCTCCCATTATGGAGGGCAGCAGAAACTCCTTCTTCAGCTCTGTAGAGCCAAACCTACAGTATATGCCATTTAACACAGTGTCACAACACACAGAGACAATGGGGTTAAAGAGCTGATCAAGTAACTGTTCCGGTAGACTTCCAGTCATTGAGCTAACGCTAGTTAGCTTCTTACAAACTGCACATAGAAACATAACAATGGAATCCATAAGTTCATCTGACCCTGGGCAAGTAGAAAAAGGGCTTAGTTGCCAAAACCTTGCACTATCACTAAGCTTATGTTGCTATGTATAACGAATAGCATACATACAGCTGCTTGACTCATCATCAACATGATATATTCTGAAGTATTTAAACATCTGTCAATTATTACTTATAGAAGCCACTAAGTCCTAGTTTTGGATTGTTGGTGTGCATATTGAAATAAAGATGTCAGAAGACTGGGTTGGCTCCAAAAAAAGTATTCACAAAAGCTTGACTTTACAAATGTTTCTTGTGTGTGTGTGTGTGTGTGTGTGTGTGTGTGTGTGTGCGTGCGTGCGTGTGTGTCAGTGGGAATCAGAGACTCATTCATGAAGTTAGAAATTAAATTACATTGGGAAGGGTGGGAGACAAGGGGGGATCTGAAGGATTATGGGGGAAGCAAAAATCTATGTGATTGTGCAATTGATTGTATGTTTTTACTTTCCTCTAATAAAATATTATACAAAAACAAATATGGAATTACTTGCTTGATAGGCTCATAATGAAAATAGCATGGCTATGGGCTAGAAGGGTGCAGTATATACATTACCTGGCCAGGGCAGGTGTGGCCATATCAGTCTGGACTCCGATGGCCATTGGGATGCCTCCACAGCGGATGTTACCCAGCTCCTCTGACATGGCTATACTGTAGCTGAAGTCCAGGCCCAGGCCTCCATACTCTGCACAGGACACATAAACACAATGACTACCACCCTGTAGCACTCACTTCTGTAATCATGAAGTGCTTTGAGAGGCTGGTTATGCCACACATTAACTCCATCATCCCATCCCCCTAGACCCACTCCAATTTGTATACCACCCCAACAGATCCATAGATAATGCAATCTCAATTGCTCTCCACACTGCCCTCACCCACCTAGATAAGAGTAATACCTACGTGAGAATGCTGTTCATTCGACTACAGCTCAGCGTTCAAAACCCCTCCAAGCTCGTCACCAAGCTTAGGACCCTTTGCAACTGAATCCTGGACTTCCTGACGGGCCGACCCCAGCTCGTGAGGGTAGGCAACATCACCTCCGCCACGCTGACCCTTAACACAGAGGCACCACAGGGGTGTGTGCTTAGTTCCCTCCTGTACTCCCTGTTCACCCACAAGTGTGTGGCTATGCACGACTCCAACACCATTATCAAGTTCTCTGACGACACGAAGTGGTAGGCCTGAGTCAGCATACAGGGAGGAGGTCAGTGACCTGGCAGTGTGGTGCCAGAGCAACAACCTCTCCCTCAACGTCACCAAGACCAAGGAGCTGATTGTGGACTACAGGAAACGGGGGGGCGAGCACGTCCCCATCCACAGGGCGGTAGCGGAGCAGGTAGACAGCTTCAAGTTCCTCGGTGTCCAAATCACTAGACATAAAATGGTACAAACACAAACACGCATAGTCGGGAAGAAGGCGCGACAGTGCCTCTTCCCCCTCAGAAGGTTGAAAAAGTTATTGACTGGCTGCATCACTGCTTAGTATGGCAATAAAACAGCCCTTGATCGCATTGCGCTATAGAGGGTTGTGGGGATAGTCCAGTACATCACTGGGGCCGAGCTCCCTGCCATCCAGGACCTCTATATCAGGCGGTGTGAAAAGAAGGCCTGGAAAATCATCAAAGACTCCAACCACCCAAGCCATAGATTTTCTCTGCTGCCCTACACACTCACACACACACTGTCACTACAACACACACACAAACACTGACTGCATAACTTGCTCACTCACACATAATATGCACATACATTTATACTGACTCTACACACCCGAACACCCACTCACATACAAGCTGCTGCTACTCTGTTTATCTTATATCCTGTTCCCTAGTCCCCTTACCCCTATACATATCTGAGGGCGGCGGGTAGCCTAGTGGGCGGCAGGTAGCCTAGTGGTTAGAGCTTGAATCCCCGAGCTGACAAGGTAAAAATCTGTCGTTCTGCCCCTGAACAAGGCAGTTAACCCACTGTTCCCCGGGCGCCGAAGACGTGGATGTCGATTAAAGGCAGCCCCTCTCTGATTCAGAGGGGTTGGGTTAAATGCGGAAGACACATTTCAGTTGAAGGCATTTGGTTGTACAACTGACTAATAATGGTGACTTTGACTTTGATATCTACCTTCATCACTCCAGTATCCCTGCACATGTAAATATGGTATTGGAACTGACTTTTTAAATATTTCCTGTATATAGTATGCTTACTTACTTAATTGCGTATTTCCTATTTCCTATTCTTATTTCTCGTGTGTTTTTTTCTAGTAATACATTGTTATTGATTATTGCATTTTTTTATTTGCAAGAAAGGCAATTCACTGTACTTGTACATGTGACATTAAAACTAGAAACTTAAACAAACACCCTCTTAAAGGGATAGTGATCCACATTAATACATGAAATATTGGTTTCCTTACCCTGTAAGCAGTCTATGGACATGGTAAGACAGCAATCCATGCTTTTAGTTTACCTAGCCACTGTCTCCAAATGCTAACTTTTTAGCTTTTGTGACACAAATCCAATGCATTATTGTACTACATAATCAATTATATAGGATTTAGCATAACTTTAGATATCCTAGTAGCCTGGTTGCCCGGCAACCTAATAATCAAAGCTTGGAAAGTATTTTTGTGAGTTTGTACTCAGTGACACTCCAAAAGCAGCTCTAAGGTGACAGAGAAAATATAATATTTTAGAAATGATTTATTTAATTCTCACTTGAATGTCAAATTGGACAATTTACATTAATCAACTAGCTCTAATCTTCCGAATGGAACCAGACAGTAATTCAATGGGAAGATAACAGTCCGAAACCTTTTTTCTGATTTTATCATGTTAGTTATGAACACAACAAAGTGTGACTAAACATCCGACATGGGATAAAAAGACAGACACTAATCATGACAAGAATGAATAACAACAAGAAAATTGACACCAGAGAGCTCTATTCTCTCCTCTCCAGCCAGAAGGGTCAGAGTCACCTGCCAAATGGCTCTCAGAATATTGCAGCCAGGGGGAAAACTGTGGCAGGACAAGGAAAACACTGAACGTAGGGTCCACAAACCAGAGGAAAAACTAGAGGAAACAGGCACAGCTGTGTGGAGATAAATGTGTGACAGGCCTGGAACCCTGTGGACCCTATAGACAGAGGTTAGACTGAGTTTTAGCAAAACAGCTGGGCGTGATAGTGGAGTGAATGAAAGCAAACAGAATCACTGCCAGCCATAGATATCCCTTACATGTATGTTGTTGCAGGACGGGGTCCCACTATAGCACAACAATGACACACCTAAAACCAACAACATGAAGGGCTTAATGAAGCCCTTCATAAGATCTACATCAAATCAAATTGTATTAGTCACGTGCCGAATTACAACAGGTGTAGACCTTACCGTGAAATGCTTACTTACAAGCCCTTAACCAACAATGCAGTTCAAGAAATAGAGTTAAGAAAAGATGTACTAAATAAACTAAAGTTAAATTTTTTTTTAAAAAAGTAACAAGAAAATTACATAACAATAACGAGGCTATATACAGGGAGTACCGGTACCAAGTCAATGTGCGGGGGTACAGGTTAGTCAAGGCAATTTGTAAAGTGACTATGCATAGATAATAAACAGCGAGTAGCAGCAGTGTAAAAACAATGGGATGGCCATTTGATGAATTGTTCAGCAGTCTTATGGCTCGGTGGTAGAAGCTGTTAAGGAATCTTTTGAACCTAGACTTGGCGCTCCAATACCGCTTGCCATGCGGTATGAGAGAGAACAGTCTATGACTTGGGTGACTGGAGTCTTTGACAATTTTTTGGGCCTTCCTCTGATAACGCCTAGTATATAGGTCCTGGATGGCAGGAAGCTTTGCCCCAGTGATGTACTGGGCCGTACTGTCTTGGTGTGTTCGGACCATAATAGTTCGTTGTTGATGTGGACACCAAGGAAGTTGAAACTCTTGGCCCACTCCACTTCAGCCCGTCGATGTTAATAGGGGCCTGTTCGGCCCTCCTTTTCCTATAGTTCACGATCAGCTCCTTTGTCTTGCTCACATTGAGGGAGAGGTTGTTGTCCTGGCACCACACTGCCAGGACTCTGACCTCCTCCCTATAGGCTGTCTCATCGTTGTCGGTGATCAGGCCTACCAGTTGTGTCGTCAGCAAACTTAATGATGGTGTTGAGTTGTGCTTGGCCACGCAGTCGTGGGTGAACAGGGAGTACAGGAGGGGACTAAGCACGCACCCCTGAGGGGCCCCCGTGTTGAGGATCAGCATGTCAGATGTGTTGCTGCCTACTCTTACCCCCTGGGGCGTCCCATCAGGAAGCCCAGGATCCAGTTGCAGAGGGAGGTGTTTAGTCCCAGGTCCTTAGTTATATTTTTTATTTATTTAACTAGGCAAGTCAGTTAAGAACAAATTCTTATTTACAATGACGGCCTACCAATAGGCCTCCTGTGGGGACCGGGGATAAGCATTTAAAATAAATATAATATAGGACAACACCCACATCACGACAAGAGAGACAACACAACACTACATAAAGAGAGACCTAAAACAACAACATAGCAAGGCAGCAACACATGACAACACAGTATGGTAGGAGCACAACATGACAACAACATGGAAGCAACACAACATGGTAGCAGCACAAAACATGCTACAAACATTATTGGGCACAGACAACAGGGCAAGAAGGTAGAGATGAAAATACATCACACAAAGCAGCCACAACTGTCAGTAAGAGCGTCCATGATTGAGTTTTTGAATTAAGAGATTGAGATAAAACGATCCAGTTTGAGTGTTTTTTGCAGCTTGTTCCAGTCGCTAGCTGCAGCGAACTGAAAAGAGGAGTGACCCAGGGATGTTTGTGCTTTGGGGACCTTTAACAGAATGTGAGTGGCAGAACGGGTGTTGTATGTGGAGGATGAGGGCTGCAGTAGATATCTCAGACAGGGGGGAGTGAGGCCTAAGAGGGTTTTATAAATAAGCATCAACCAGTGGGTCTTGCAACAGGTATACAGAGATGACCAGTTTACAGAGGAGTATAGAGTGCAGTGATGTGCCCTACAGTGAGGGAAACAAGTATTTGACCCCCTGCTGATTTTGTACGTTTGCCCACTGACAAAGAAATGATCAGTCTATAATTTTAATGGTAGGTTTATTTGAACAGTGAGAGACAGAATAACAACAAAAATGTTATAAATTGTAAACTATAGTTTTGGCAAGTCGGTTAGGATATCTACTTTGTGCATGACACAAGTAATTTTTCCAACAATTGTTTACAGACAGATTATTTCACTTAAAATTCACTGTATGACAATTCCAGTCATACCACTCAGGAAGGAGACGCATTCTGTCTCCTAGAGATGAATGTACTTTGGTGCGAAAAGCACAAAACAATCCCAGAACAACAGCAAAGGACCTTGTGAAGATGCTGGAGGAAACAGGTACAAAAGTACATAAATCTACAGTAAAACGAGTCCTATATCGACATAATCTGAAAGGCCGCTCAGCAAGGAAGAAGCCACTGCTCCAAAACTGCCATAAAAAAAGCCAGACTACGGTATGCAACTGCACATGGGGACAAGGATCGTACTTTTTGGAGAAATGTCCTCTGGTCTGATGAAACAAAAATAGAACTGTTTGGCCATAATGACCATCGTTATGTTTGGAGGAAAAAGGGGGAGGTTTGCAAGCCGAAGAACACCATCCCAACCGTGAAGCACGGGGGTGGCAGCTTCGTGTTGTGGGGGTGCTTTGCTGCAGGAGGGACTGGTGCACTTCACAAAATAGATGGCATCATGAAGAAGGAAATTATGTGGATATATTGAACCAACATCTCAAGACATTCAGTCAGGAAGTTAAAGCTTGGTCGCAAATGGGTCTTCCAAATGGACAATGACCCCAAGCATACTTCCAAAGTTGTTGCAAAATGGCTTAAGGACAACAATGTAAAGGTATTGGAGTGGCCATCACAAAGCCCAGACCTCAATCCTATAGAAAACTTTAGGGCAGAACTGAAAAGGCGTGTGTGAGCAAGGAGGCCTACAACCTGACTCAGTTACACCAGCTCTGTCAGAAGGAATGGGCCAACATTCACCCAACTTATTGTGGGAAGCTTGTGGAAGGCTACCAGAAATGTTACATCCAAGTTAAACAATTTAAAGGCAATGCTACCAAATACTAATTGAGTGTATGTAAACTTCTGACCCACTGGAAATGTGACGAAAGAAATAAAAGCTGAAATAAATCATTCTCTCAGCCATTATTCTAACATTTCACATTCTTAAAATAAAGTGGTGATCCTAACTGACCTAAAACAGGGATTTTTTTACTAGGATTAAATGCCAGGAATTATGAAAAACTGAGTTTAAATGTATTTGGCTAAGGTGTATGTAAACTCCCGACTTCAACTGTATATATCTCAGTGGAATAGCTGTAAGCCCTTCATAAGCTCTACATAACTCCATTATAAGCCCCACTATTGCAAAATGAGCCCTAACAATATGAGAGTAGTGCTCGAGAGTGGCACCAGAGAAGGCAGACGTTTTACATGCCCCCAACCGTTTGTGATTTTTGCTTGTTTATTTGCATTGTTGTTTGTAACTTATTTTTTTACTTATTTTGTACATGTTGCCGCTACGAAAATAACTTCTTGGCATCAGGACTGCGATTACTCACCACGGACTGGCAGAATCCTTTTTTTCCATGGACGAGTCTCACAAGGCCGACGATTCTCGGGAATAGGCCCAGATCCCCGTGATTTGTGTGAAGAGGCGGCAGAGAAAAAGGGTCCGGAGGGCGGGCTGCCTTCTGAGAATTCGTCGGCAATCTAATAAACCCCCACTTACTTCCATTCTGCTAGCAAACGTGCAAACTTTGGACAATGAAATAGATGACCTACGCAGAAGATTAAACTACCAACAGGACATTGAAAACTGTAATATCTTATGCTTCACGGAGGCGTGGCTGAACGACGACACCATTAACATACAGCTGGCTGATTATACGTTGTAATGGCAGGATAAAACAGCGGTATCTGGTAAGACAAGGGGCCGGCACTAAGATAGCATTGAATGAGCTGTAATCCGCCATAAGCAAACAAGAACACGCTCACCCAGAGGCGGCGCTCCTAGTAACTGTGGACTTAAACTTAACTTCTTAGGGAGCGGCAGCAGAGGTGACGGTTTTGGAGAGTCTGGAGTGCCCAAAGTAAAATGTCTGCCACTCAGGCCCAGAAAATAGGATATGCACATAATACTATTGGATAGGAAACACTCTTAAGTTTCTAAAAGTGTTAAATTAATGTCTGTGAGTATAACAGAACTGATATAGCAGGCGAAAACCCAAGAAATTTCTGTCCGGACCTTTGCTCTGTTTGATACTCTCCCTATTGATTTTAATGGTATCCAGCTCTGAGATTGCAGTACCTATGGCTTCCACTAGATGTCAACAGTCTTTAGACAGAGTCTGGAGGCTCTAGCCCTGAGCAGAATGGATAGGAACAGGAAATAGTCAAGGGAGCTCAGATGTCAACAAGATTTCACGGGCTCGAGACCGTGTGCGCGCCCCACTTTATTTTCCTTTCATAACGTTTAGGTTACCATCCAAGTGAAATATTATCGCTAATATTCATAAAAGAATAGCTACGGATGCATTATAAATGGTCTTTGATTTGTTTAGGAAAAGTTTATAGGTATATTTGAACGCGTTCTCTTCACGGTTCAATGGGCGATTCGACGTTGGATTTTCTAAAAATAACGCGCCAACCAAACTGAGATTTATGGATATAATAAATGACTTTTTCTAACAAAAGAACCATTGGATGTCTTCGTTGGACACTCGGGAAGCCCTCAGCAGAAGTTCTTCGAAAGGTAAGGGATTTATTTTAGCTCTGATATGGGTTTTGTGAGACCCGCGCTGGATATGAATTTATGCTAATGTGGAAAATATGTGGGGTGCTATCCTCAAACAATTAAATGTTGTGCTTTCGCCGTAAAGCCTTTTTGAAATCTGACACCGCTGTGATATTGCCAAGAATCAGAGCTTTTGGTGACTATGCAACACTTGTATATTGATGAATATTTAATAATTCAACTTTTGGATTTTGAATTTGGCGCCTTACTGTATTGACGTATTTAACGTAGTTAAATCAGTTTGACCAAATTTCTATCAGCATGTTAAATGTGCTACCAGAGGAATAAGAACTCTGGACCACCTTTACTCCACACACAGAGACGCATACAAAGCTCTCTCTTTCCCTCCATTTGGCAAATCTGACCATAATTCTATCCTCCTGATTCCTGCTTACAAGCAAAAATTAAAGCAGGAAGCACCAGTGACTAGATCAATAAAAAAGTGGTCAGATGAAGCAGATGCTAAGCTACAGGACTGTTTTGCAGCACAGACTGGAATATGTTCCGGGATTCCTCAGATGGCATTGAGGAGTAAACCACATAAGTCATTGGTTTAATCAATAAGTGCATCGATGACGTCGTCCCCACAGCGACCGTATGTACATACCCCAACCAAAAGCCATGGATTACAGGCAACATCCGCAGTGAGCTAAAGGCTAGAGCTGCCGCTTTTAAGGAGAGGGACTCTAACCCCGGAAGCATATAAGAAATGGCGCTATGCCCTCCGACGAACCATCAAACAGGCAAAGCATCAATACAGGACTAAGATCGAATCATACCACACCGCCTCTGACGCTCGTCGGGTGTGGCAGGGCTTGCAAACCATTACAGACTACAAAGGGAAGCATAGCCGAGAGCTGCCCAGTGACACAAGCCTACCAGACGAGCTAAACTACGTCTATGCTCGCTTCGATGCAAACAACACTGAAACATGCATGAGAGCACCAGCTGTTCTGGAAGACTGTGTGATCACGCTCTCCGCAGCCGATGTGAGTAAGATCTTTAAACAGGTCAACATTCCCAAGGCCGCAGGGCCAGACGGATTACCAGGACGTGTACTGCGAGCATGCGCTGACCAACTGGCAAGTGTCTTCACTGACATTTTCAACCTCTCCCTGTCCGAGTCTGTAATACCAACATATTTTAAGCAGACCACCATAGTACCTGTGCCCAAGAACACTAAGGTAACTTGCCTAAACAACTACCGACCTGTAGCACTCACGTCTGTAGCCATGAACTGCTTCAAAAGGCTCACATCAACACCATTATCCCAGAAACCCTCAACCCACTCCCATTTGCATACCGCCCCAACAAATCCACAGATGCACTCCACACTGCACTTTCCCACCTGGACAAAAGGAACACCTATGTGAGAATGCTATTCATTGACTACCGCTCAGCGTTCAACACCATTGTGCCCTCAAAGCTCATCAATAAGCTAAGGACCCTGGGACTAAACACCTCCCTCTGCAACTGGATCCTGAACTTCCTGACGGGCCGCCCCCAGGTGGTAAGGGTAGGCAACAACACATCCGCCACGCTGATCCTCAACACAGGGGCCCCTCAGGGGTGCGTGCTTAGTCCCCTCCTGTACTCCCTGTTCACTCATGACTGCACGGCCATGCACGACTCCAACACCATCATTAAGTTTGCAGATGACACAACAGTGGGAGGCCTGATCACAGACAAGACAGCCTATAGGGAGGAGGTCAGAGACTTGGCCGTGTGGTGCCAGGACAACAACCTCTCCCTCAACATGATAAAGACAGAGGTGATGATTTTGGACTACAGGAAAAAGAGGCCCGAGCACGCCCCCATTCTCATCGACGGGGCTGCAGTGGAGCAGGTTGAGAGCTTCAAGTTCCTTGGTGTCCACATCACCAACAAAATAACATGGTCCAAGCACACCAAGACAGTCGTGAAGAGGGCACGACAAAACCTATTCCCCCTCAGGAGACTCAGGAGACCCCCATCTTTTACACCACTGCTACTCTCTTTTGTTATCATCTATGCATAGTCACCTTATAAATTCTACCTAGATGTACATATTACCTCAACTAACCGGTGCCCCCGCACATAAACTCTGTACCGGTACCCCCCTGTATATAGTCTCACTATTGTTATTTTACTGCTGCTCTTTAATTACTTGTTACTTTTATTTCTTATTCTTATCCATATTTTTTTCAACTGCATTGTTGGTTAGGGGCTGTTGTATTCGGCACGTGACAATTTATTTTTTATTTGATATCGATGGGTTTCTAAGGCAGACAGTCATCCTCATACATTGCTGTATTGAACATGCATGTAGATTAGACACACTGTAAATCAGTGGAATTATTGTCTGAGAACTAACCATTTAATTGGCCGTGTCTCCAGAGGGAGGTGAACATGTGAAGTCTCTAGGCCAATGAATCACTCATGGGTGTATCAATGACGACTGCCACTATGATAGACAGGATTGGGACTACAATGTATTTCAATGACACGTCATCATGAGAATTCTACGGTAAGTAAAATAGAATGCAAAAAAAGTAACTGACTCATAATCCCTTTGCTTAGTTTAAGAATAACGAGTCACTGGTACAGTATGTGCAATATAATTATATTATTACTACAAGAGTCTCTCTGGATAAGAGCGTCTGCTAAATGACTCAAATGTAATGTCAAAGTAATGACTGAGTGGAGGGCACTGAAGGAGAAAGTCAGGGGCAACATAACATTGGACCATCATAACAGAACTATCAGAAAAATGTTGACCAGTGGAAAACCCGGCTGGGTTGCCAAGTCTCGTAAATCGGGCCGGAGACGGGCTAATGTCAGAGGCTGAACTCTGGATCCCACTGTCCTGTCTGGGCGTGGAATAACATCACTCACTCACACACGCACACACAGGAAGGTAGAGGTCACCCATGTTCTGCTCCCTGTTGCCTGGGCAACAATTTCCTGTTCTGATTCTCTTGCTTATGGAGGAAAAGGGGAGTGTTTGTGTGTGTGAGCAGTAGAGCTTTTTTCCTGTTTCATGGTGGGTAGCGGAGTGAGATAATCAACTGAAGAGCAATCTGGCTCTGAAGCTTTATTAATGTGAAGGCTGGCTCCTGTACAGTGCCTCCAAACTTAAGATATACAGTGGGCTCCAAAATTACTGGCACCCCTGAATGGCAATGCACAAATAATACTTAAACAAATATAAACAATATAATAATAGAGATAAACTCAAAATACCAACATGTGAGAAATACTGTACTTTATTAATGTTTCAATGGAACCCACCAAAATAATTTATTGATTTAATTAAAAATCCATGTCCTCCAAATCAAGGTTTCACAATTAATGGCACCCTTAAAGATTATTGTAAATAACATCTACCAAAATTAAACCACAAATTAAATTCCACTTATTTAAGTTTATCTAAGTCTTAAGGAACTATATTGAGCCATTACATCACTTCCTGTTTCACTAGGGTATAAAAATGAGGTAACACGCATGCAATATCCCTTTGTCATCCAACACCATGAAGAAAACAAAAGAACTGGCAGTTCAAAAGAGACAGATGGTCGTAGATCTTCATAAATCTGGTAATGGCTACAAGAAGATCCACAAACGATTGAATATACCACTGAGCACTATCAGGGCAATTATTAAAAAATTCAAAAGATATGGAACAGTTGAAAACCTCACGGGTAGAGGACGCAAATGCATTTTGCTCCCCAGGATAGGGAGGAGGATGGTGAGAGAAGCAACAAAATCCCCAAGAATCACTGTGAAAGAATTGCAGGCCTTGGTGGCGTCTTGGGGTCACCAGGTTTCAAAAGCACCATCAGACGCCACCTCCACAACCACAGGCTCTTTGGAAGGGTTGCCAGAAGAAAGCCCTTTCTGACCCCAAGACACAGACGCAAGCGCTTGGAGTTTGCCAAACGTCATTTAAATTATGACTGGAAGAAGGTGCTCTGGTCAGATGAGACCAAAATTGAACGTTTTGGTCAGATACAGCATCGGCATGTTTGGCGTCGAAACAGAGATGCATACAAGGAGAGGCACCTCATACCCACGGTGAAATATGGAGGGGTCAGTGATGTTTTGGGGCTGTTTTAATTCCAGAGGTCCAGGGCACTGGTTAAGATTGATGGCATAATGAATTCCACCAAGTATCAGGCAATTTTGGCTGACAATCTGGTTGCCTCTGCCAGAAGGCTGGGACTTGGCCGTAGGTGGACTTTCCAACAAGACAATGACCGAAACATACCTCAAGATCCACACAGAAATGGTTCTGTGACAACAAAATCAATGTTCTGCCATGGCCATCTCAGTCGCCGGACCTCAATCCAATCGAAAACCTGTGGGCTGAGTGGAAGAGGGGAGTTGATAAGCGCAAACCCAAGAATGTGAAGGATCTTGAAAGGATCTGCATAGAGGAATGGTCCAAAATCCCTCCAAATGTGTTCCTTAACCTTGTCAAAGATTACAGGAAAAGACTCCATGCTGTTATCCTTGCCAGAGGTGGTTGCACTAAGTACTAAATGAGGAGCGCCAATAATTATGAAACCTTGATTTTGGTTACATTTATTTTGTATTAAATAATTGTATGATTTTGGTTGGTTCCATTGAAACATTAATAAAGTACAGTATTTCTCACATGTTGGTATTTTGAGTTTATCTCTATTATTATATTGTTTATATTTGTTTAAGTATTGTTTGTGCATTGCTAGTCAGGGGTGCCAGTATTTTTGGAGCCCACTGTAATTTGTAGAAACTGGAGTAGGTTGGTCGTGACCTATGGATAAATAAATAGTCTAAATGTGAATGTTTCATACGTTGATATCTGCCAGGTTTTGTACTGTACCACAGCGCCAAGAGAGAGATGTTCCAAGAAATTAAAAGCTTTGAAATACAAGCTGAAGCTGCTTTTAAGTTTAAGCTTGCCTGCTTGGCACTAAAGGGCCGCAGTTTTTTGCCTTTAAGCCCTAGACCTCTCATTCCAAAACTTCCCTGCGCTCTACAAGTCCGTCATCGTTCACAGCTAAGTCTTTGTCGTCCTCTGAAGATAAGGATGTATCATGGTCCACACACACCAACATAGTCGTGAAGAAGGCACAACGTCTCTTCCCCCTCAGGAGGCTGAAAAGATTTGGCATGGGTCCTCAGATCCTCAAAGCGTTCTATAGCTGCACCATTGAGAGCATCTTAACTGGCTGCATCACCACTTGGTATGGTAACTGCTTGCCATCCGACCGCAAGGCGTTAGAGGGTAGTACATACGGCCCAGTGCATCACTGGGAACGAGCTCCCTGCCATCCAGGACCTCTATACGTCAGAGGAAGGCCCTAAGCAATTTCAAAGACTCCAACCACTTATGTCATAGACTGGTCTCTATGCTACAGCACAACAAGCGTTACCAATGCACCAAGTCTGGAACCAACAGGACCCTGAACAGCTTATACCCCCAAGACATAAGACTGCTAAATCGTTTGTTTAATAGCTAGCCAAATAGATAGCCGGACTATCTGCATTGACCTTTTTTTAATTAACCTTCTTCACTCATCACATACGCTGCTGTTACTGTTTATTATCTGTCACTTTATTCCTAGTTATATGTACATACAGTATATACCTCAATTACCTCGTACCCCTGCACATCGATTGAGTACTGGTACCCTGTGTATATAGCCAAGTTGTCGTTACTCATTATCTATTTACTATTATGTGTTTTACTTTTGTATTAATTCTCTATTTTCTTTTTCTCTGCATTGTTGGGAAATGCGCGTAAGCATTTCACTATTAGTCTACACCTGTTTTTTGCAAAGCATGTGACAAATAACATTTTATTTCATTTGATTATTTGACATTTAAATCCCTCAATGACTATTTCTTCTGTGAAAACCATTCCCAGTCCATCTGGTATTTCTCCATCCCAACAGTACAGGCCTAAGCCTCCTGGTCAGTGTAATCCTCTCCCATTCCCATGAATCTAACCAGACTCATACAGCATACTTTGAGAGCTTGAGCTGTTAGTCAACGTTTCAGAATAGACAAGCGTTATATTGGGGATAGACCACAAAACATCTCAGAACAGAAAAAGTGATAAGAACAGAGACATTATACTCCTACTCTTATTGGTAAAAAAAAAAAAAAAAATGCATCCAAGCCTCTTTAGTCATAAGAGCCTCTTTAGTCTAGTCGGCATATTTAGGAGACCTCATGAGCTATCCTAACCAGTTAAGAGTTACCAGCAGGGGTCTTGATAATAGAAAAAGGCAGCCAGCCAGTGGTTCCTGCGCCAAATGCAATTGAGTTAGAGTTGAAAGAATGTTTTGATATTTATATATGATTAATCTATAAATAATCTAGACCTACATGGAACAGTATCTCTTCGCTTTTTACAATTATTTCACGAGGCCTATTTCACATGATATGCCTAAATACTTAGAACCATTCCTTCCTTCCTTGTTCGTCCATCATAGGTTGATGATGACCCCGACACGATTCATTGGGATTAGTCTGGGGTACGGTGAGTGTGCAGATGGCTGATGAGACCAGAAACATGCTTTGGCACACTGGCACACTGGACATGATATCTTGGTAGCAGTCTCCTGAGTGACAGCTCTACAAATTCACGTATTTCTCTGTTGTCTCTTCACCATTGCATTTTTGGTCCTGCTTGTTTCAGAGGTTGTAGCACCATCCCGGATTCGGTTCCGCCAGATGGGACGATCCTGAGCAAGGCTTTCTAATGACTTTAGATCAATGTTAAAGCTCGAGGGAGGCCTTCAGGGTGTCTATAAATCGATTCTTTGGCCCACTTTGTGCTCACTTCCCATTCTTCAGCTCTCCGAAGAAGATCTGCTTCTGGAGATATGTAGCAAACATCCTAGTCACATGGCCCACCCATCTGAGCTGTGCTTTCAGAAGCAGTGTGGGAATGCTCATCATGTCGGCATGGCTGAGGACTTCAGTGTCTAGGATTCTGTCCTGCCGCTTGATCCTCAGGAGCTTCCTCAAAGAGTTCAGGTGAAAGTTATTTAGTTTCGTGGCATGACGTTTCGCAGCAATAAGTAAGGGCTGGTAATATGACTGCCTGGTAAACCTTCCGTTTTGTAGCCAGTTTGATGCCTATCCCACACCGAATCTCGCAGACGGCCAAAAGCTGCACTAGCCTTGTTGATACTGATGTTTGTTTCATCGTCTATGTGAACTCTCATGGGACATTGTGCTACCAAGGTAAGTGAATTTGTCCACAGCTGACAGTTTGGTTTGACAGATTATTTGGTCCACGTAAGGATTACTGGGGGCAGGTTGGTACATAACTTCAGTCTTCTTTGTACTGATTGTAAGGCCGAAGTTGTCACAGGCAGATGAAAAGTTGTCCATGAGGATCTACAGGTCAGCAAGCAAGCCAGCAGCTAATGCACAGTCATCTGCAAACAAGGTTGTGGACAGTCACCTCCTTGTAATGTATCCTCCTCAGGTTGAAAAGCCCCCCATCAAAGAGGTAGATTAAATGGATCCCAGTGTGGTCATTTGGGAAGGCATCTTGCAGCATGGTGGAGAACATCATGCTAAACAAGGTTGGTGCTAGAACACTGCCTTGCTTCACTCCGTTTATGACTGGAAACCGCACAGAGTACTCTTGGTGATCTTGCACACTAGCCATCATGGAACTGACGCACCATTGTGATACATTTTTCTGGGCATTCAAACTTTGCCATGACCTTCCAGGGCCCTCGCGCCTTATTGTGTCAAAAGCCTTTGTCAGGTTGAAAAAGGTGAGGTACAGGTCAGAGTTAGGCATTTTTCTTGGCAGTTGGCGAGCTGTAAACATCATGTAAGTTGTTCCACAGATCTGTTTGAAGCCACACTGGCTCTCGGGCAGCAGGTCTTGGTCTAGGTGTTTTTTTAGACGGTGCAGGAGGATTCTAGATTTTTCAAGCAATTGACAGCAAGGATATACCTCTGTGACTGTAACAGGCTTGGCAATGTAACATCCAGGCCTGCGTGTTCAGGCTGGAGTGTTTAGTTTTGTCTTGGTGTAGGGTTTTTTTGTTCTATTGTGTGTATTTAATGGTAATGGTTCCCAATTAGAGGCAGCTGAGTCTCGTTACCTCTAATTGGGAACCATATATATGTTTGGGGTTTAGCACTTAGGTTGGTGGGTTATTGTTTATCGTTATGATTATCGTGTTTAGGTTCATGCCATCGTGTTTAGGTTCATGCCATCGTGTTTAGGTTCATTCCATCGTGTTTAGGTTCATGCCATCGTGTTTAGGTTCATGCCATCGTGTTTAGGTTTATGTCCCTGTGTCCAGTTTAGGATTTAGCGTTTGTTTCCACGTCATGTTCATCGTTCCCTGTTTTGTTCACTCAAGTCACGTTCGTTAATAAATATGTATTCTGGATACTTTGCTGCGCATTGGTCTGTCCCAAGAGAGAATCGTGACAGAATAACCCACCCAACAAAGACCAAGCAGCAGGAAGACAAGGAGTCCTGGACATGGAGAGAGACGGCGGAGCATCGTCGTCCCAGGAGGAGGAAGAGATCAGCGAAAGCTGAGTGGGGGAGTTACGAGGAGCTATATGGGGCATGGAGCCCGGAGAGGGAGAAATATGTTGGGCCTCGCCTGGCCAGAAGGGCCGAACCGCTTCCCCCAAAAACTACACGAGGAGGTTGGCCGGTTCAAGGTGGACTCCTGAGCCAACTCCTCGTGCTCCTTGGAGGGAGCATTGGAGGGAGCGGCGCACTGAAAGGACACCGTGCTATGCAGTTTTGCGCACGGTTTCTCCTGTGCGGATTCAGAGGCCGGTGCGCAAAATTCCAGCTCCACTCATCAGTCGGGCTAGATTGAGTGTGCAGCCAGGAAGAGTGGTACCAGTTCTGCGCGCCAAGTCTCCAGTGCGCCTCCTAGGACCAAGATATCCCGCACCGGTTCTGCGTGCAGTGTCTCCGGTACGTGTCCACAGCCCAGTGCGAGAGATCCCAGCGCCACTCATCTGTCAGGCCAAGGTCAGTGTGCTACCTGGAAGAGTGGCGCCAGCTCTGCACGCCAGGTCTCCAGTGCGCCTTTTGGGACCAAGAGAATCCTACGGACCTGCGGGCAGAATCTCCGGTGCGAATCCACAGCCCAGTTCGAGAGATTCCAGCTCCACTCACCCGTGAGGCCAGGGTTTGTGAGCTACCTGGAAGAATTGTCCCTGTTCCACGCTCCAAGATCCATGTCCGTGTTGTGGATTCAACACGTCCTGTGCCTGTTCCACGTTCCAAGATCCCAGTACGTGTTGTGGATTCAACACGTCCTGTACCTGTTCCACGCTCCAAGATCCCTGTCCGTGTTGTGGATTCAACACGTCCTGTACCTGTTCCACTCTCCCAGATCCATGTCCGTGTTGTGGATTCAACACGTCCTGTACCTGTTCCACGTTCCAAGATCCATGTACGTGTTGTGGATTCAACACGTCCTGTCCCTGCTCCACGCATCAGGCCCCCTGTGCGCCTTCAGAGCCAGGCACGTCCTGTCCCTGCTCCACGCATCAGGGCCCCTATGCGCCCTCATAGCCCAGTACGGCCAGTTCCTGCTCCACGCACCAGAGTTTCAGTGAGCATCATGAGACCAGTACGGCCAGTTCCTGCTCCACGCACCAGAGTTCCAGGGAGCATCATGAGTCCTGTATGGCCGGTGACTGCTTCCTATGTCATGAGTCAAGTACCAACTGTTCCGGCTAATGGTCCAGGGCCTCCGGTGCGTGAATTCGAGCCAGCACGGCCGGCACCGGAGCCCCCACCTGGGACAAAGGGACCCACCCGAAGACCCCCCCAAGGACTTTTGGGTGCGGTCGGAGTCCGCGCCTTTGGGGGGGTACTGTAACGTCCAGGCCTGAGTGTTCAGGCTGGAGTGTTTAGTTTTGTCTTGGTGTAGGGTTTCTTTTGTTCTATGGTGTGTATTTCTATGTTGGGGTAATGGTTCCCAATTAGAGGCAGCTGAGTCTCGTTACCTCTAATTGGGAACCATATATATGTTTGGGGTTTAGCACTTAGGTTGGTGGGTTATTGTTTATCGTTATGATTATCGTGTTTAGGTTCATGCCATCGTGTTTAGGTTCATGCCATCGTGTTTAGGTTCATGCCATCGTGTTTAGGTTTATGTCCCAGTGTCCAGTTTAGGATTTAGCGTTTGTTTCCACGTCATGTTCATCGTTCCCTGTTTTGTTCACTCAAGTCACGTTCGTTAATAAATATGTATTCTGGATACTTCGCTGCGCATTGGTCTGTCCCAAGAGATAATCGTGACAGGCAATTGCCTTTCCTCTTGTAGAGGTGGTTAGTCCTTATCTCCTGAGGGACAGCTTCTTGTCTCCACAATGACTGGAAGAGGCCAGTTAGCTTCTCAACCAAACGAGGACCTCCCACCTTGTAGGTTTCAGCTGGAATGGTGTCAGCTCCTGGAGTTTTTCCTGATGAGAGGAGACTGATGCTTTTTTTTGTTTCATCCAGGGTGGGTAGGTCTGCAAGAGACAAGTTCATTTCAACTTGCGGCAGCCTGTTGATTGCTTCTTCATTTATTGAGGGCTGAGTTGAAGTGTTCGGCCCATCTGGCAAGGATTTTGTCTTTCTCTCTGAGCAGTGTAGTTCCATCCGCAATCAGGAAAGTTGAGGTTCTTGAGGGTTGTGGGCCATAGACTGACTTGAGTGAATCGTAGTGTTGTGTTGTTGCGGTCAGCATATGATTGAATCTCCTCTGCTTTCTGACTGAGGCAAGGAACCTGCATTGCTCTAAGCTTGAATTGGACAACTGGACTGTTTTGAGCTCTGTAGAATGCAGCAGATTTCTGAGAGCTGTCCAATCTGCCTCAGCATCTTCAGATTTAAGGCTTAAGGACTCCAAACGGTGGTCTAGGGCTTCAACAAAGTACTGCCGGATGTTCTACTCTTTCACCGAGAGATGTTGAGTCGCTTTGAAGATTTTTTGCCTTGTGGATGTCTGATCTGGATGATGAGCTCGAAAATAATGAGTCGGTGTTCTATCCAGCATTCTGCATTGCACATGGCCTTTTTCACCCTTGGCATCATGTCTGTCTCTCCTCCTAACAATGTCAATCAAATGCCAGTGTTTGGACCTTGCATCCATGTTGTTTTCTTGCGGTTGGAAGACTTTTTATGATGGTGACCTGCTTTTTGCCTGTAAATGGTGCTTCAGAAGGTGTAACCGGCTCCAACTTCTGCAACCTGTCCCGTGTCAGCTAGCCGGGTTTCACTTAGGGTGGCAATGTCAATTTTGCATTTGGCACGTTCTCTGCCTACAAAAGTGTACGTCTCTCAGGTCTGTTTGGTCCAGCAGTGTCCATTAGTGTGCGGACATTCCAAGCACCAATATTAAGTGGTGTCACTTTTATTTTCTTTGTTCGACTGCTGAGGTGGGATCCCTTCCAGCTGCGGTTAGCTGGTCAGGGTAAAGTGAAGCAGACAATGTTTAGGACACCTTTTATAGCCCCTTCCTCATGCTGGGGAGGTGAGCAGTGTACTGCTCAGACAGACTGCTGCCGAGTTCCACTGCTGCTTCAGTCCAGTGAAAAGCGACCCAATAACCTGAGCCGCCTTTCTGCGAGTCCATGGCTACAGCTTCGCCAATCGCTGAAAGCCACAGGTCTTTGGATGATGGCTTCATGACTTGCGCTTTGAAGTGAGGGAGAGTTGCGCAGCTTCGACCTCAACCTCTCATTCAGGGTCATCTGTATCCAGTGGCAAGACAGTGTCAAGATGGCTGGAGATAATGCTGGATACAGTGGATGGTCTGAGAAGGCCTTCTGATGGCATTTCCTCAACCAAGGGTTCCACAGACCCAAACTCAGATATTGAGTTTTCCGGGTTAGTTAACCGCCGCCAGTGGTTCGGCGCTGGGAGCTGCTAGCAGTACTGACACACCAGGGGGAAAATGGAAAGAACCTGGTGTGCGCCTACGGTAGCAACTACTGTTCCCAGCAAAGACTGGTTTAACACCCAGTTGACCAGACAATAAAGAGCACACGTATCCACTAGGCTAATAAATACATTTTATAATTTAATTACAGACATCATGTTATTTCAATTTCGGAGCACAATATCACATTGTTAAAATGCCATAAATTGGGCATCTAGGGCTTAACTATTTTTTTAACTATTTTTTATTTAACCTTTATTTTTAAGAGCAAATTCTTATTTACAATGACGGCCTAGCCCGGCCAAACCCAGAGACGCCATACGGGACACCCAATCACAGCCAGATGTGATGCAGCCTGTATTCAAACCAGGTACTGCAGTCACGAGAGTCAAATGAACTGTGTCCAGTGTGAAAGTTGTTAGAGGTAGTTTTGCGAGCCAATGCTAATGCTAGTGTTAGCATAATGACTGGAAGTCTATGGGTATAGCATGCTAGCAGATACCCTTAGAATTTGCTCAAACGCTAGTTAGCATTGGCTCGTGAAACTACCTCGAACTTCCTTTATACTGGACACAGTGACATAGAAATTGCATCCACGAGTTCATCTGAATCTGGGGAAGTAGATAATGGGCAGCATTGCCAAAATTCCAAAGTATCCCTTCAAGAAAGGCAAAGTGATCGTGTTAGGCAAAAATTATATAAAAAGTTTTACCATTGCAACATTTGATGTAGTTGTCTGAAGCTTGCTGTAGAGTTCACAGCTGGTGATGCCTCACTGCGATTGACATTGTTTCAAATGATGGGGAATAACCAATGAGCGACATCCCCATCTTTCCTTTGCGGTACCTCAGACAGACACTTTTATGAGTTAATTTTACACTTTGTGTAGTGTTTTAACATCATCCTAAAACCTACTCTGAGCTGGGAGTTTTTTCTTCTTCTTAAAACAGGTTTTAACAGGATTCCTAGGACCTTTTTTGAGATGCTTTGTGGATACGGGCCCTGATCTCTATCTCTATTGTATAGTAATTCAGGAAACACAGAAGATACTACTAACTAAATTTGAAATTATTCAATAATATTGATTAGGCAATGCATATCCAACAAATGTTTGGAGGCACATTTCGGCAGACCATTTCGCAATTTGGTATTTAGAGGACAAAAACATAGATACAACTAACAAACCACTCAGCTACAGTGTTTTGAAATGAATCCACAATGACATGCCAAACCACAGAAATATATCTTGCCCTCTGTATTGCAAGAAGGGAAATCGATGTTCTGGGACATGCCCGCAAGGCTTGTGATTGACAGGTCCTCTTGGATGTGGTTGTAACACATGGGGATGTGTGAAACCTACACCTCAGCCTGAAGTGTCACCAGTTGCACCACTGAATTACTAACTTTTTGCGTGGTGGCGATTGGCAAGGCGCTTTAGGAGGCCGGTCACGTGTGCAAGCAAGGCAGAGGTCATGGGTTCAACCCTGGAGGGGGAAATAGTACACGCTAGCGTGATGTTCTTTACATGGGTATGTAAGCTAGTGCGAGAGAGAGAGAGATTCTAATTTCCTGTAATGTCTGTTCTGATCAAGTCTAGATAAAGTTCCAAAAAGTGTATCTTCAACTCTTGAGTATATACAATAATAATACAAGTAGAACTATCAGCAATATAGGCTATCAGCAATATACAGCGCATTCGGAAAGTATTCAGACTCCTTGACATTTTCCACATTTTGTTAAGTTTCAGCCTTATTTTTAAAATTGATTCAATTGTTTTTTCCCCCTCATCAATCTACACACAATACCCCATAATGAGAAAGCATTTACATTTACATAAGTATTCAGACCCTTTACTCAGTACATTGTTGATGCACCTTTGGCAACGATTACAGCCCGAGTCTTCTTGGGTATGACAAGTTTCCCCCATTCTTCTCTGCAGATCCTCTCAAGCTCTGTCAGGTTGGATGGGGAGCGTCGCTGCACAGATATTTTCAGGTCTCTCCAGAGATCTTAGATCGGATTCAAGTCCGGGCTCTGGCTGGGCCAAGGACATTGTCCCGAAGCCACTCTTGCGTTGTCTTGGCTGTGCGCTTAGGGTCGTTGTCCTGTTTGAAGGTGAACCTTTGACCCAGTGCTCAAGGATCTTCTCTGTACTTTGCTCCGTTCATCTTTCCCTCGATCCTGACTAGTCTCCCAGTCCCTGCCGCTGAAAAACATCCCCACAACATGATGCTGCCACCAGCATGCTTCACCGTAAGGATGGTGCCAGGTTTCCTTCAGATGTCACACTTGGCATTCAGGCCAAATAGTTCAATCTTGGTTTCATCAGACCAAAGAATCTTGTTTCTCATGGTCCTTTAGGTGCCTTTTGGCAAACTCCAAGCAGCTGTCATGTGCCTTTTACTGAGGAGTGGCTTCTGTCTGGCCACTTTACCATAAAAGCCTGATTGGTGGAATTCTGCAGAGATGGTTGTCCTTCTGGAAGGTTCTCCCATCTCCACAGAGGAACTCTGGAGCTCTGTCAGAGTGACCATCGGGTTCTCTCCCGATTGCTTGGTTTGGCCGTGTGGCTAGCTCTAGGAAGAGTCTTGGTGGTTCCAAACTTCTTTCATTTTAGAATGATGGAGGCCATTGTGTTCTTGGAGACCTTCAATGCTGCAGACATTTTTTGGTGCCCTTCCCCAGATCTGTGCCTCGACACAATCCTGTCTTGGAGCTCTACGGACAATTCCTTCGACCTCATGGCTTGGTTTTTGCTTTGACATGTACTGTCAACTGTGGGACCTTATATAGACAGGTGTGTGCCTTTCCAAATCATGTTCAACCAATTGAATTTACCACATGTGGACTCCAAGTTGTAGAACACATCTCATGGATGATCAATGGAAACAGGATGCACCTGAGCTCAATTTCGCGTCTCATAGCAAAGGGTCTGAATACTTTTGCAAATAAGGTATTTCTGTTAAAAAAAAAATATAGATTTGCAAACATTTCTAAAAAACAGTTTTTCCCCTCCGCTTTGACATTATGGGTATTGTGTGTAGATTAATTAGGATTTTATTTTATTTAATCAATTTTAGAATAAGGTTGTAATGTAACAAAATGTGGAAAAAGGGAAGGGGTCTGAATACTTTCCTAATGCACTGTAGGCTATTAGCAATATATGCTATCAGCAATATAGGCTATCAGCAATATAGGCTATTAGCAATATAGGCTATTAGCAATATGTGTCTCGTCTCAGCGGTGTCTCTCTCTGACAGTGTAGGATAAACCATAAAGAGGTTATCTAATATACCATCTGGTAATCTGATGTGTCTGGGACCTCCTTGTCCCCCTTCTCTCTAATACAGCCTGTTAATGCTGAAGGGCTCTGTAGTTAGCACTTAGTAAAGCTGCTTGCCCCACTCTCCTCTGACCTAGCTAGATTTATGAGCCAATTTCCCCATAGGGCCCACCACGACCAACAACATCCACTGCATTGTTCCCTGTAGTAGTTCACTTCAAAATCAAAGTTTGTTAGATGTTTTGACATCTAGGGGGACTAATGTCGAGATGAGTTGTATTTTCTAGTAATTTGGGTTGATATGCTGTATTTGGATCTAGAGTGGTGTGTAGTGGCATTTGGACCCATCTCGACCACTTTTGAGATCTGAAAACATCTTGACAAAATTAGACTTAGTAATGAATCACCACTTTAAATTCTGAAACGTGTTATTTATGATTAAAATCAAAGTTGTTCTAAAAAGTCTCTTTTTTTTCCTCAGTGACGCTGCAGGCGGTTGAGGATAGCATCTGAAAAGGACAGCTTTTGTGGGATGTAACTCCACACATTCAGAGTGGGCAAATATCTACACTCACCACAATATAGCCGCTACTCGCGTCCACATATTCAGTGGAGTGGGCCAAAGCCAGAATGACATGCTAAGCACTCCTTAACTTTTCTTATGAAATAGACAAGTAATCTTAGGCCTATATGATCTTGAGTCTGGTATGCAACAACAATTACCTCTACTTAATTTTCTCACGCTAGCCCTTGAGCGGCTCTTCTGTTGAGTTTTGATGAAGAGCAGTGCCTAGTTTGACACATTGGGCACTCAGGGGTCTATGAGGAACTCATTACTGCGTGTTGCTGCTTTATCTTTCGAGACCCTTTTACGAGACTTCACCATTTTCTTATTTTCAAGCTGCTCCTCGTCTCACTCTGATTCAGGTGATTGTTCAAGAAAACACTAGATTAATTAAACCATCTGTATCATCTGAAATTAGCTGTCCTCTTCAAAGGGAAGTGCTTTCAACTGACACCGTTTTATAGTGGGGAGACAGTGAAATATGTTAAGCATAATTTCCCACAAATTAATCAGAATCAGGCAAAGAAATATTTCAGAAAAAGTAATTAACCGGGTGATTTTCGAGACAATTTAATTTCACAGAGGAAGAGACACATAAGAAGTACATACCAACTGGCTTGTTGACACCTAGAAAGCCAGCGTTTCCCAAGAGCTTGAAGACTTTGTGGGCAGGAAATATCCCCTCTGCTTCCCATTGGTCCACATAGGGGTTTATATCCTGGTCGATGATCTACAACACATGCAAAGACAACACATGCAAAGAGAGAAAGATGACAAACACATAGACGTAGGTGTGGTACAAGCTACGTGCCCTGGACGTAGGTTGTCTGTATGTGAGACTAACATTTACATTACATTTCATTCCAATCTAATGAATGTTAATATAAATAGCTTATCTTCCCCCTGACAATGTACTTGTAAATTGACTCACCATTTTGGCAGAACCACATTAAGAAAGGTCCATAGTTGTAAATAAACGGGAAGTTGCCAACCGTATTTTAAGTAGTCCTGTTCTGCCTCTACTTCAGTCTATGTAATCTATAAAAAAAAATATTTAACCTTTATTTAAGGCTAGTTGAGAACAAGTTCTCATTTACAACTGCGACCTGGCCAAGATAAAGCAAAGCAGTGCGACACAAACAACAACACAGAGTTACACATGGAATAAGCAAGTGTAAAGTCAATAACACAATGTAAAAAAAGAAAGTCTATTTACAGTGTGTGCAAAGGTCTAAATATCAATGAATACAAAAAGAACACAAAACATACTGAAAGAAAATCTCATAGGGATGAATACATGCTATGATAAGAGGGGGATGGTATTGTGCGTGCTACTTCCCACTTATATATTACACTCACTGTCAACAAGCCTTTATGAAATATTGCAGTTTCACAAGACTGCCGATAGAGATAGGCTTAGTGTATTACCATGTAGCCTAGCTCCCCAAACCCAATCCAAATGTATCTTGTCATTAAGAGGGAAAAAATTATAATATAGTTTGAGACTAACAAGCCTATGTTTGCATCTAACAATGTTAGGTGATAAAATCTAAAAGTAAAGCCAAAAATAAAATCTAATTTCCCTATGGAGTCGCCATAATACTAACTGTACCAGTTACAGTATACCATCTCCAGTACATGGACATACAGAGATGCGTGCAGGAATCTAGTAGCATGAAGATGAAGTGGTTCGGATTAAGTGAAACATTAGATCCTCCATGTAAAGCTACAGTAATATAATATGGATTATGAAAATATCTCTTAAATCCACCTGAGAGCATTCCCTTCATAGCGGGGCCACAGCCAAACTCCCCTGCGTCATGCTTGAAGACTGTTCTTAGGGAGTGAAGGTATGAGGAGCGGAACACTGCCGCTCTGGAGATATGGGATTGTCAAGAAATTCCCAAATTCCATATGTGGTGCACTACTTTTGAGCAGTGCCCAATACATTGAGTGTACAAAACATTAAGAACACCTGCTCTTTCCATGACAGACTGACCAGGTGAATCCAGGTGAAAGCTATGATCCCTTATTGATGTCACTTGTTAAATCCACTTCAATCAGTGTAGATGAAGGGGAGACCAGTTAAAGAAGGATTTGTTTATCCTTGAGACATTTGAGACATGGATTGTGTATGTGTGCCATTCAGAGGGTGAATGGGCGAGACAAAATATTTAAATGCCTTTGAATGGGGTATGGTATTAGGTGCCAGGCGCACCAGTTTGAGTGTCAAGAACTGCAACGCTGTTGGGTTATTCCATGCTCAACAGTTTCCCGTGTGTATCAAGAATGGTCCACCACCCAAAGGACATCCAGCCAACTTAACACAACTGTGGGAAGCATAGGAGTCAACATGGGCCAGCATCCCTGTGGAACGCTTTCGACACCTTGTAGCGTCCATGCCCCAACGAACTGAGGCTGTTCTGAGGGAAAGGTGTTCCTAGTGTGTTCTACACTCAGTGTATAGGGAACAGGGTGTCATTTGGGACGCAACCCTTGACTCATATGATTTGTGCCTCCAATAGGTCTTCAGCTGGAAAACTACTTAAAAAGACACTATCATGATCCCACATTTTCTCTGCGAACTCAACCACTTCTTAGGGGGAGATGATGCCTACATGTTTATATGCTGACCTCATTTGCAATGATAAACAGCATGATGAGATGGATGGTGTTCTTTTTTTGAAGGTGCATAGAGTACAGTAGAAGAGCCTAAAAGTACAACTACAATCAGCTTTTAAGTGTTTAACATAGCCTATATGCATTTAATCTACAATGCATAATTGGTTTCAACAAGCCACCTGAAATTGTTTCGCTAAGTCTACGTCCTCATAAAAATGGACCTGTTTTTGGGTGGAAATGTTCAAAACAGTTAATACTGCCTATGTAAAATAGTTCGATTTTAGGCAACGACGTGTGCTTCCTCCCAATTCCATTTCGGTAGTTAATGTAGAAACCCTTGACAAACCCGTCCATAAATCTGCATTCAAGCGTTGCTGTGGAGCACAACAACACTCCAATGGCAGGTAGAGAGAAAATTAAAAGCAATTAAAACCACCATAATTATGCAGTTAAGTGAGGAAAATGACTCATTTAGTGTAATGCAGCTTCCTTCAGTGCATAAGCCACTCTCAGGGGCCATGATTCACTGTTCATTATGGAGTTTGTTCTAAAATCTTAAAATTCTTATTAAATATGACTGAGTTCATAACCAGAGTAAAGCACAAGTTCTGGCTTTCCGTGGGAGTTGGAAGGCATTTCAAGACAAATGAACAATTGCCAAGTGGAAAATGCCTCCCCAAAATGCCTGTTTTCATATTCCGAAAGATTGTGCAAGGAGGGATAGCAACATACACAGAACTGGCTCCTCTACCAGTCAAAAATAACAAACAGACCTATAACCTACGAGAACAGGACAGGTAGGCCTATAACCTACATGTAAAGGACAGCTAGGCCTATAACCTACGAGTACAGGACAGCTAGTCCTATAACCTACGAGTACAGGACAGCTAGGCCTATAACCTACGAGAAAATAACAGGTAGGCCTACTGTATAACCTACGAGAACAGGACAGCTAGGCCTATAACCTATGAGAACGGGACAGGTAGGACTACTGTATAACCTACAAGTACAGGACAAGTAGGCCTACTGTATAACCTACAAGTACAGGACAGGTAGGCCTATAACGTACAAGTAAAGGATAGCTAGGCCTATAACCTACGAGAACAGGACAGGTAGGCCTACTGTATAACCTATGAGTACAGGACAGGTAGGCCTATAACCTACGAGAACAGGACAGCTAGGCCTATAACCTACAAGTAAAGGACAGCTAGGCCTATAACCTATGAGTATAGGACAGCTAGGCCTATAACCTACGAGTACAGGACAGGTAGACCTATAACCTACAAGTAAAGGACAGCTAGGCCTATAACCTACGAGTACAGGACAGCTAGGCCTATAACCTACGAGTATAGGACAGCTAGGCCTATAACCTACGAGTACAGGACAGGTAGACCTATAACCTACAAGTACAGGACAGCTAGGCCTATAACCTACGAGTATAGGGCAGCTAGGCCTATAACCTACGAGTACAGGACAGCTAGGCCTATAACCTACGAGAACAGGACAGGTAGGCCTACTGTATAACCTACGAGTACAGGACAGGTAGGCCTATAACCTACGAGTTTCTTTCTGGGATTGTCCAGAACAATAACACTGTACACCTCATTCACTCCAGAGGAAGGCATGAGTTATAAACCTGTGACAAATAAAGCACAGTATAATCAAAATGACCAACAGACAGATATGAGCAGAGTACGGGTCCCGCTCTTCCTCTGCAATAAATGCATCATTTGACAAAGTTCAAATCCTGAGGAAGGAACAGGGAGGATCTGCTAGGTCTTAGAAAGGGAAATGTCCATGTCTACTGGGACTATAAATCACACAAAGGTTATTGTTGACTGGGAAGGTTGCATACCAGAACTATTTCACAACGCAGAGCTGTGAATTATAAGTTGGGGTCAAGAGCACTGTCAAGAACACTACTTTCCCCTGACATGGCTGTGTTTCACACTTAGCTGGGCACAGTGCAATAACATTCCAGTAACATCACTTAAACATGTTTTCAGGGCAGTCATCAGCATGATGAAGGAGATTTGAGGTGGGTGGAAGTAGTAGGCAGAATTCATTTATCACAAAATCGTAAAAATCTTAAAATGTCAAACAAATGATTGAGCCGAGGATTTGAAATTGAGTAATTCTTTAAAAGCAACTTCCTCACCATCTTAAATAAGCATGCCCCTTTCAAAAGATGTAGAAC
Source organism: Brachymystax lenok tsinlingensis (assembly GCA_030435695.1). NCBI lineage: Eukaryota > Metazoa > Chordata > Actinopteri > Salmoniformes > Salmonidae > Brachymystax > Brachymystax lenok. The sequence goes on from CM059806.1 coordinate 28,313,658, forward strand.
TAAGAACAGATACAGCCCTTGGTTCACTCCAGACCTGACTGCCCTTGACCAGCACAAGAACATCCTGTGGCGGACTGCTATTGCATGGAATAGTCCCCGCGATATGCAACTGTTCAGGGAAGTCTGGAACCAATACACGCAATCAGTCAGGAAAGCAAAGACTAGCTAATTCAAACAGAAATTTGCATTCTGTAGCTCTAACTCCAAAAAGTTCTGGGATACTGTCAAGTCCATGGAGAACAATAGCACCTGCCCACTGGACTGAGGCTAGGTAGCACGGTCACCACTGATAAATCCATGATAATCTAAAATTTCAACAAGCATTTCTCTACGGCTGGCCATGCTTTCCTCCTGGCTACCCCAACCCCGCCAACAGCTCCACCCCTACAAATCAGCTGGACTAGATAATCTGGACCCTCTCTTTTTAAAACTATCTGCTGCCATTTTTGCAACTCCTATTACCAGTCTGCTCAACCTCTGGTGTCGTCCGAGATCCCAAAAGATTGGACAGCTGCCGCAGTCATCCCTCTCTTCAAAGGGGGTGACACCCTAGACCCAAATTGCTATAGACCTATATCCATCCTGCCCTGCCTCTCTGAAAGCCTAGTTAATAAACAGATCATTGACCACTTCGATCCCACCGTACCTTCTCCGCTGTGCAATCCGGTTTCCGAGCTGGTCACGGGTGCACCTCAGCCACACTCAAGGTACTAAACGATATCATAACCGCCATCGATAAGAGACATTACTGTGCAGCCGTAGTCATTGACCTGGCCAAGGCTTTCGACTCTGTCAATCACCACATCCTTATCGGCAGACTCAACAGCCTTGGTTTCTCTAATGGTTGCCTCGCCTGGTTCACCAACTACTTTGCAGACAGTTCAGTGTGTTAAATCGGAGGGCCTGTTGTCCGGGCCTCTGGCAGTCTCTATGGGGGTGCCACAGGGTTCAATTCTTGGGCCGACTCCCTTCTCTGTATACATCAATGATGTCGCTCTTGCTGCTGGTGATTTTCTGATCCACCTCTATGCAGACGACACCATTCTGTATACTTCTGGCCCTTCTTTGGACACATTGTTAATGAGTCAAGTACCAGTGGGTCGCTAGCGGGCTCATCCCGACACTACCAGCGAAAAACTAAAGCGCCAAATTCAAAATCCGAAAGTTGAATTATTAAACATCCAGCAATATACAAGTGTTCCATACTCATCAAAAGCTCTGTTTCTTGGCAATATCACAGCGTTGTCAGATTTCAAAAAGGCTTTACGGCGAAAGCAGCACATTCATTTGTTTGAGGCTAGCACCTCACATATTTTCCAATAGCCATGTATCGATTAGCCATCATGGCACACACATAACACATTTCACAGCGAAAACAAATCAATTACCTGTTGAAGAACTTCTGCTGAGGTCATCCTAAGTGTCCAACGAAGACAATCCATGGTTCTTTTGTTAGAAAAAGTAACGTCTTTTATCCATAAATCCTCCATTTGGTTTGCGCGTTATAATCAGAAACGACAGCCTCCACTCCTCCATTGAAACGCGGCGCCAACTTGTTCAAATTATACCTATAAACTTGTCCAAAAACAATCAAACATAGTTTTAAATGTATCCTTAGGAACACTTTTACGTATATTTACTATTAAAAATCAGCCGGAATATAAACTGAACGCTAAAGACGATAAATAAGACACGGCGTGACTTCTCGTGCGCGCGCAATGTGACGAGTTTTCAGAACGTGGTGTCCCCATGCCATGCTGTTGTTCAATGGTCTAAATTCATCCAAGATGGAGTAAAACACCGTCTCGTGGTTGATGACATCATAAGGAAGCGACGTGCACTGCATTCATATGCCTATATATGGTCATTTTCAATAGGGAGGGGTTCCAAAATGAGCAATGTGTCAAAATGACTTTTTCCAGGACAGAGATTCCTCAGGGTTTTGCCTGCTATATGCGTTTTGATTGACTCACAGACAAATGGTTAACAGTTTTGGAAAATTCAGAGTGTTTCATATCCAATGGTACTAAATATATGCATATCCCATTTTCTGGGCCTAAATGGGAGGCATTTTACTTTGGGCACGCCAGGCTCTCCAAAACAGTCACCTCCGCTGCTGGTGCTTGTTAAGTTAACTAACCTCCAAACGAGCTTCAATGCCATACAACACTCCTTCCGTGGTCTCCAACTGCTCTTAAACGCTAGTAAAACCAAATGCATGCTTTTCAACCGTTCGCTGCATGCACCCGCCCGCAAGACTAGCATCACTACCCTGGACGGCTCTGACCTAGAATACGTGGACAACTACAAATACCTAGGTGTCTGGCTAGACTGTAAACTCTCCTTCCAGACTCACATTAAACATCTCCAATCCAGAATTTAATCTAGAATCGGCTTTCTATTTCGCAACAAAGCCTCCTTCACTCATGCTGCCAAACTTGCACTAGTAAAACTGACTATCCTACCGATCCTTGTGGGGTTCTGATATTTTTATACCATAATAGTATTGACAATTGCTAATTGCTAATAATCATATTGGGGGTTAGTTAGTCAGTAAGGACTTGTGTATGTGTAACCCCTGTGCGGACATCTTGAGAAAGTTGCTGACCTGTGGTTAAGTGGGGGGTGTGAGGTATTTATTACAGGACCCTGGCTGGTGGAAAAGTACTGACATGTCAAGAAGGAAGATAAATCAAACAGAGCGCCAAAAGGGGGACCAGCCTGTGTGACACTGATTGGCCCGGCAAGTCTAAACCACGCCCAGGCACTGTTCTGATAGGCCGGCTCACGAAGCAGGAACTAACTCTGTCAGAACATATACCCATGTTATCAGCAGAAAGGCAGTTCATTGTTTCGTCCTGCGAGATGTTACAGTGAACCCGTATATACGGAAATTGTATTTGCCATTCATTAACTTTTGTATTAAACAATTGTTTTAACCAAGTTCAGGTGTATTATCGTTCCTATCTCAGTTGAATCTACGCAAAACCTAACATCCTCGACTTCGGCGATGTCATCTACAAAACAGCTTCCAATACTGTACTCAGCAAACTGGATGCAGTCTATCACAGTGCCATCCGCTTTGTCACCAAAGCCCCTTATATCACCCACCACTGCGACCTGTATGCTCTAGTCGCCAGACCCACTGGCTCCAGGTCATCTACAAGTCCCTGCTAGGTAAAGCCCCGCCTTATCTCAGCTCGCTGGCAACCATAGCAGCACCCACCCGTAGCACTCGCTCCAGCAGGTATATCTCACTGGTCACCCCCAAAGCCAATTCCTCTTTTGGCCGCCTTTCCTTCCAGTTCTCTGCTGCCAATGACTGGAACGAACTACAAAAATCATTGAAACTGGAGACACTTATCTCCCTCACTAGTTTTAAGCACCAGCTGTCAGAGCAGCTCACAGATCACTGCACCTGTACATAGCCCAACCAACTACCTCATCGCCTACCGTAGTCATTTATTTATCTTGCTCCTTTGCACCCCAGTATTTTTACTTTGCACATTCATCTACTGCACATCTACCATTCCAGTGTTAAATTGCTATACTGTAATTACTTCGCCACCATGGCCTATTTTTTGCCTTATGTTCCTTATCTTACCTCATTTGCACACATTGTATATAGATTTGTTTTGTTTTTTCTACTGTATTATTATTGACTGTATGTTTACTCCAATGTGTAACTCTGTATTGTTGTATGTGCTGAACTGCTTTGCTTTATTTTGGCCAGGTCGCAGTTGTAAATGAGAACTTGTTCTCAACTTGCCTACCTGGTTAAATAAAGGTGAAATAAAAAAATTAAATTAAAACAAAAATTCTCTCAGAAGTTCTACTTTACTCTAAAATGGAACGTAGGTTAGAACAGGTTAGAATATTCTGATTGGATTTGCAATGTGATTATGAACTTCTGACGGTGTAGTAATTCAAGGATTTTTTAGTAACCCTTTTGTGTGCCACTACCAAGTTTACAATGCACGGAACCCTCAACTGTATTATTTTAATAAACTACAGTTCCTATATGTCCCACTGGTGAGTTGTATTCATATTGTTTCTCATTTCCTTTTAGCTTTTATATCCTTCCCATCTTTCGCATGTCCGTTTATTTTCAACCTCCCTGCATCCTTTGTGGTTTAAGTCACAATTGAGAACAATTTCATTTCCATTTTACCTCCCAGTCTTGATTTCCTTCTGTTTATGGGCTCTCTGTATTTTTAGCTCTTTGTCCCCGGTGACTGTCTAGCCTAGTCATGATGTATCAAAGCGGAAGGCAACCATAGTCTTAGAGGGCTGCAGGTACTGTAGAGTTTGGCCTATGCCTAGTCCCAACCAGAGCCATATATTTAGACAGTTAGGCCAACTTTTTGAATATTGTTCTAATTCTAGACATTCAGTTACATAGCATTGTTTAAATATTCCCCATATAATGTTAATAGGGAGCTAACTAGGCTGCCATAGAATGTTGTAGTGTTATATAAACGCATCATAATGCTCATTCTAAACATTCAGTTTTATAGTATTTAAAAATATATATATTCCCTATAATGTTATATAGGGAGCTAACATGGCTGCCATATAATGTTGTCGTGTCATGTAAATGAATCATAATGCAGAAACCGCATTGGCCCAACTCTAAATACATGGCTCTGGTCCCAACTAGGCAACATACACCTGACCCAGTCACTCATGATAAACATTCAAGTGGAACTGACAGTGTTTTAGCAACATTAAACCTTATTCAAATCTGATCATATACACCCACAGGAAGAATATGACACCTGTTTTTACATTGTCTGACAAGCGAGCACTAAGACATGGTTAATACAATCTTTGAATATTTGAGAATAACGTATCCACCTTATTTTCGAACGTTGCTATGGACACAGCCAAACAACGGAAGTGATGGAATCGACTTCCGCTTTATGTCCCTAGTGCAGCCCACAGGTGGCAAACTTGCAAGAGTAAACAATTTGAAAGAGTCTATTTATATAGAATAACATTCTAATTTGATATTTATTCAAGTTTGCTAACGTTAGCTACTTACTAGTAGGCTAGTTCTTGTTGTAATAATAACGTTAGTTGTGTTTTGTCAGAGTTAAGGCCCGGGCCATCCACCAAGCCAATAACTACAACGATAAACGAATGATAAACAATAGGCTACATATCTATAAAACGTGGGTGAGCATCCACACTAGAGGAAAGTTGATAGTTTATTGATCTACAGTCCTACACCAGTTAATCAACACATCCTACACGCTGCTATTAATAAGGTGGTAACAAGACCATTCATGAGGTCTCTAACGCACAGATACTGGTTCAGACCATTTAGTGTGTTCATTGTCATACTGACAATTTCAAATAATACATCAATGTACATGTAGGCCTAATTAAATATAATATAGTAACTTATATTTAAATGTAGCAATTCGACAACAAACACTTTTTAGCTTTTTCACTGTGATCATCTCTGTCTGTCCTGTGCAACTATTTGCAATGCATCAGAGCAACAATGTTATCATAACCGGCCAAAAGTGATTACACAAATGCACTCCCACTTTCCCAGCATGCATTTTCTATGCTGTTGTCCTGTTTTACATTCAGCAATTAAAAAGAGCAAGCCTGATTCTTTTCCCGAATAGGCTATTAGGCCTAGTATAAAAAAGTATCTAAATAAATGTCAAATCAAATCAAAGTTTATTTGTCATGTGTGCCGAATACAACAGTGAAATGCTTACTTACAGGCTCTAACCAATAGTGCAAAAAAAAGGTATTAGGTAGACAATAGGTAAGTAAAGAAATAAAAACAACAGTAAAAATATACATATATAGCCTCGCTATATACAGTAGCGAGGCTATAAAGGTAGCGAGGCTACATACATACACCGGTTAGTCAGGCTGATTGAGGTAGTATGTACATGTAGTTATGGTTAAAGTGACTATGCATTAATGATGAACAGAGAGTAGCAGTAGCGTAAAAAAGGGGTTGGCGTGTGGTGGGTGGCGGGACACAATGCAGATAGATAGCCCGGTTAGCCAATGTGTGGGAGCACTGGTTGGTCGGTCCAATTGAGGTAGTATGTACATGAATGTATAGTTAAAGTGACTATGCATATATGATAAACAAAAAGTACCACCAGCGGGGGCACAATGCAAAAAGTCCAGATAGTCATTTGATTACCTGTTCAGGAGTCTTATGGCTTGGGGGTAAAAACTGTTGAGAAGCCTTTTTGTCCTAGACTTGGCACTCCGGTACCGCTTGCCATACGGTAGTAGAGAGAACAGTCTATGACTGGGGTGGCTGGGGTCTTTGACAATTTTTAGGGCCTTCCTCTGACACCGCCTGGTGTAGAGGTCCTGGATGGCAGGCAGCTTAGCCCCAGTGATCTACTGGGCCGTACGCACTACCCTCTGTAGCGCCTTGCGGTCAGAGGCGGAGCAATTGCTGTACCATGCAGTGATGCAACCAGTCAGGATGCTCTCGATGTTGCAGCTGTAGAACCTTTTGAGGATCTCAGGACCCATGCCAAATCTTTCTAGTCTCCTGAGGTAAAATAGGCTTTGTCGTGCCCTCTTCACGACTGTCTTTGTGTGTTTGGACCATTCTAGGTTGTTGTTGATGTGGACACCAAGGAACTTGAAGCTCTCAACCTGCTCCACTACAGCCCCGTTGATGAGAATAGGGGGCGTGCTCGGTCCTCCTTTTCCTGTAGTCCACAATCATCTCCTTAGTCTTGGTTACGTTGAGGGAGAGGTTGTTGTCCTGGCACCACACGGCCAGGTCTCTGACCTCCTCCCTATAGGCTGTCTCGTCGTTGATCAGGCCTACCACTGTGTGTCGTCTGCAAACTTAATGGTGGTGTTGGAGTCGTGCCTGGCCATGCAGTCGTGGGTGAACAGGGAGTACAGGAGGGGACTGAGCATGCACCCCTGGGGAGCTCCAGTGTTGAGGATCAGCGTGGCAGATGTGTTGCTACCTACCCTCACCACCTGGGGTGGCCCGTCAGGAAATCCAGGATCCAGTTGCAGAGGGAGGTGTTTAGTACCAGGATCCTTAGTTTAGTGATGAGCTTTGAGGGTACTATGGTGTTGAACGCTGTCGCTTTTGCTTTTGTAGCTTTAGCTTTTTCTGGGATTTAAAGAGAAGAGGAATGGCCTATTGGGGAGAGGCTTGCGTAGCCTATTGCCTGTGGCGCACGGGAACAGCTGGAAGAGAGAGGCTAGTGATGTGTAGCCGAAGTAAGAAGCTAAATATTAGCTAGATATTAGGCGATTTATTAGCTAAATATTAGGGCTATAGGCTATCTGTCAAAGTGCAAGAAAAACAAGTAACCAGATTATGAAATGGCAGATCTGTAGGGCATTCCTCCAGGCTGCGCTCTGTGCTCCCCGGGCATGCAAAGCTCCACTATTGATTAAATCCAGTGGCGACCCATCATTCAGGGAAGGTGGGGCAGAGCCTGTTAAAGCCCCACCTGTTTTGAGCCACACATTTTTTGCAAAAAAATCATAAATAAATACAATGACAAAAAAATGGACTTGCCTGTTTTGCATGTTATTTTGGCATTAATACGTGTCACATATCAGTTTGTAAACAATGTAAAAAAATGTAATACAAAATAAATGATATATACATATATATATAATTTAGTTAATAAAGCCACGTACAAACATGGTCTCTTTTTTGTTTTCTTGAGTAAGGCAGCTCCAAAATGCAGGTGTTTCAGCCTAGCTCAGTGCTTTCTGTGGTGTGCTTTCTGTGGTGGTGGGGCAAGCAAGCAGAAAATACAGAGCGTTGCGAAATAGCCCATGTGCCCCACGCTAATAATTTGGTTCCTTTTCCCTTTTTAATTAGCCTATAGCCTGTTTTAGAGAAATGTAATCATTGAATATTGTAAGAGCTTTCATTGTCTGCTTATATGCCCTGTTATTGATCCTACGGTTCTGATTTGGTGTACAGGGAAAATATTGTAAGACCGGCCTATGTTCTGAATTCTGTCGCTGAACATTTCGAAAGTGCTGAACAAATTGTTAATCGAAATTACGGATTGCCTCTTATCTGCTCGTTGTTCCCTTACTCCATAGTTTGGTACATAAATTGTCAGTAGAAACCAAATTTGTTTAAAGAAGTCAGCCATATCAGCTATGTTTTTTAAAAAGGCAGTAAATGAGGCTGAAATTAACTGTTTCCCTGCCAGACAAGGCTCCGCTGATAGCCATTGAGACTGGTGTTTTGCGGGTACTTTTAATGAAGCTGCCAGTTGAGGACTTGTGAGGAGTCTGTTTCTCAAACTAGACACTCTAATGTACTTGTCCTCTTGCCTCCCACTCTTTCTACTCTGGTTAGAGCCAGTTTGCGCTGTTCTGTGAAGGGAGTAGTACACAGCGTTGTACGAGATCTTCAGTTTCTTGGCAATTTCTCGCATGGAATAGCCTTCATTTCTCAGAACCAGAATAGACTGACAAGTTTCAGAAGAAAGTTATTTGTTTCTGGACATTTTGAGCCTGTAATCGAACCCAGAAATGCTGATGCTCCAGATACTCAACTAGTCTAAAGAAAGACAGTTTTATTACTTCTTTAATCAGAACAACAGTTTTCAGCTGTTCTAACATAATTGCAAAAGGGTTTCTAATGATCAATTAGCCTTTTAAAATGATAAACTTGGATTAGCTAACGCAACGTGCCATTGGAACACAGGAGTGATGGTTGCTGATAATGGGCCTCTGCACGCCTATGTAGATATTCCATTCAGAATCTGCCGTTTCCAGCTACAATTGTCATTTACAATTTGATGTTATTTTAATGGACAAAAAAATTGCAGATGCACACCTGCCTGCTGCCAAATAAAAACAAGTTCAGCCTATCAGATAACTAAATCATGGGTAGCCTACACTATGTGCACATCTTAGGTTGCGCTGAGTGCACTCCCTCCCAGTCCAAGTCCCGCGGGTACACTGCTCAAAACGCTACCCCATTGTTTCAGTTTTCTCGTGACAATAAACATATTCTACCTAGGCTACAACAACACAATGTAATGAAGAATGTTATTACTGTTTTCTAGGCTGTAAACTGCAGTGAATAGCCTATGTTGTTTGAATAACCGCTCAAAAGCCTCGCGTTTTGAATGCATATTCATTTCGAAATAACTGCATCTAGCAAGCCTGATTGGGCAACCATTTGGATCAGATATGGGGGATTTCTAGGCAGTTTTTCTAGGTCCAGGCACATTAGCAGGACAGTAATATGGTGTATTTTGTCATGATGTATCAGCTAACAGAAACATGCTAATGCAGGGACTTCTAGTGGCGCGCATATCAATTATGATAATGCGCGAACAGGGAAGAAGTTGTATCCATAGTTTCCGCGTTTGGCGGAAATGGAGCAAACAATGTACCAGGCCAGCTGTGATTTACAACCTGATAGCAATATTTATTGGACAACCAACAAATGTATTGGTCAATTATATTACTCATGTATTGAACTGCATCCATCTATTCTGCCAACAACGCCTTACTGTACGTCATGGAATTTTTGGTCAAATAGAACCTATTTTTAAAACCTCTTATAAAGTTGGTTTTGTGGTATAAACTGGGAATTTTATATTTTTGACTGATATTATGATTGTCTGTTTGTTGCATATCTGCAAAGTGGTTAAAACACTGTCAGTTCTACTTTAATGAGTGGCTAAATTCCACCTAATGGTCAGCCAGGTTTAAGCTTATGGGTGTGTTCCACATTGCAGCCGACAGTGCAGGCGACTGCCAACTGACTAATCTACAAATCACCTTGCATCATAAATAACAATTTGTTCTTAACTGACTTACCCTAGTTAAATAAAGGTTAAATAAAAAATAAAAAAATAACTACTTATTATTTGTAGACCAGTCAGTCAGTCACAATTTACCCATGATACATTATGGTTTTGATGCTCGTGTTCATATCTGTAGCACTCCAGGACCAGGGTTGTCTTCAATATGCCTGATGAATATTCAAGTACAGGTTTATAAAGCAGATTCTTCTCAGGGATTAAACAACAGGCAATTGGCTAGTTGTTCCTGAGGAATAACTAAGCGATATCAGAGGTTGATTAATTTGACAAAATTCCAGTTATAAATGCATTGGGACAATAGTGTATGAATATCACATGTGCTTGATGTTTGGCAGGTTGAATGAATGACATTGAAATATTGAATGATATTGATTGACAAAAACTTCACTGTCGCTGATTGTGACAGAAACATGGAGAGATTTTTGCTTCAACCATGCAGCAAAATGTTTCAGCCACAACGAGGGCTACAATTGGGGTGCAATACTTCATAAATAACACAAATATTTGTTGGTCTATAAGTGGTATAAAACTAATCTGATTGATACATTGTCAGATATATAACTACAATAACATTATACAAAGTAATGTAACTATGTCAAGTTCAGACAGACGTCACGTGACAGTCAGTGTATGTTTTCTGTATCCAACCAATGCAGCTTCTGCTGTTTTGTTTAGGTTGAGAAGCTTGTAATATTGCGAAATATTGTCGTAGGATAGAACTGAAACTTTATTCAGATAAACGAATAGAAAAATAGTCGTTTGTGTCGATTAGCCTTTCTGCTAGTGACCTCTCACCTACTTTCATGGTCCTTAAAGTGCGACTATCATTTGAAGTTATACCACCAATATTCACATCCACTAAAGTTATATTATTATTAACTTTATGTGAAATTTAATCATGATTTTATTATTATGTGTTTCATTGTTGTAACGGTACGCTAACTAACTGGCTACCAGTCTTGCATACCTTTTTAAGAGATTCCTTCAACGCAAAATGCTCTGGTGTGTAGAGTAAATGATCAGACGTTATCTCTGAACCACTGGCCGTTTTGGGTTTAGATGACACATTTCCAGTCAGGTTCCTTGTACTGCTTAGCGAGGTTAATTTGGAGAAATGGCGGTTTACTATCAAATTCAGTCGCTGAGCCATTTCTGTGCAAGTAACAATTTCTGTTGTGTGTGCGTCAATGAGCTGCACATGGGCAAATGGTAGTGTCACACAGGCTATTGCCACGTTCAAAACAACTGGGAACTCGGAAATCTCTAACTTCAGTGCGGGCCTCTTTCTAGAGATCCGTCTTTCCGACCTGAAGATCACTGACGTCATTATTTGATTTCGTATTTTTCCCAGTTGTTTTGAACACGGCATATATGCAGTAGTAGGTCATGCCAGGCAAAGTAGCAAGCTGTAGGCTAGAAAGGGGGATTTCATTGTGTTCAGGTGAGCTGCCCATAACATACATGTTCGTTACTTTCATAACTACTTTTTTCCCCATTGATGGCAGATTCGTCAATACCATCTTGTGTCTATAAACGTGTCTATAAGCCTGTAAAAGTACTCTGTCTTTCACACAACATTCAGGTGACTTGTAGTTGTAAACAAGCTCATTTAATTACTGTGGTTTTGTCCAATAATGAAACAGATGGTGCACACTCAGTCTATAGACAGTCTCACGGGAGACAAGCTCTTTAGTGACAATATAAACCATCCAACAAAGCTCTGACAATCATTCCAAAAACAACCCTTATGTACTGCATCACTCCAAGGAGGGATCACAATCTAGAAGGATTCATTTACATGGTTTCACGAGGTTTAGATTTATTTACATCTGGGTTTTTTTACCATCTCCTCTCGGTTTCCTAGGAAGGGGGAATGTCCTTGGGCACTAGAGAGGGTCTAATCGGTGAAAGAAAAGCTCCAGTGTCTGTTCTGACTCCTGTCCTCTTCAGCAGACGACACATCCACCTTTCAACTCCTTGAATGGGTTCTTGTCTTCTGCGATGCCTTTGACCAGAGTGTCCTCTTCTACACCGGCCTGAACCGCCTCCATAAACTCAGTACAGCACTTAGACGTCTGTCATACAAAAGAAGGGTTAACATGTAACACACACAACTGTAATATCAAGAATGTATTTACATTTTAGTCATTTGGCAGACGCTCTTATCCAGAGCGACTTACTGGAGCAATTATGGTTAAATGCTTTGCTCAAGGGCACATGGACAGATTGGTTGGAATCCCTGAGCCGACTACGTGAACAGCGACTTTTCAGTTACTGGCTCCTAACCGCTAGGCTACCTGCCATTACATTCTCTTTTGATGACCAATCCATTCCACTTTGGAACATTTCATGGCTTTTTATCCATGTTTAAAATAATACAGTACAAATGTATTACTATTACACTTATTATTTTTACATAGAAATTACTTTTACAATTGGAAAAATTATCAATCAAAGTAAAGTGGTCAAATTTACCATCCATCTCTCAAGCTTGACTTCAATCTTCTTTTGGTCTCTTTCCATTTTAGCCTTATCCACGTCTGTCAACTCGTCCATATTTATCACTCCCGGCATTGTCTGTCAAAGAATAAAAATACATTGTTGCCAAAGGTAAGGTTAACATATTCTTAAAGCAGAGCCACACTCACAAAAACTATTTTAGAATGTGTCTCGTAGAACCATGACAATCATCATTGTATGAATTACGTTGCCTATCTTTTGTTGTTTTGTTGATTAGGGTTGTGGATATTAGTTAATATTTTATAAAAATTGCCCACAATACTACACTGAGATTTTCCATTCCCTATGCTTGCTAGATTAATAAATGTAATAACATTAATTTATCAAATATTTATATTAACTGGATAAAATACAAGGAAAAAAATACTTACTGCGTTTTACGGGTAACTGTCTTCCACCCCTGAATACTGCCAGAGAAATCCCTCTCCTCTCCCTCAATCCGGGTTATAAAGTAATCTGCATAAACATCCTAATCTCTTAATCTGATTAAAACTATGCCCTTTATTCCAACACTGCAGAACCATAGTAGAGGCCATAGGGCCACTCCAGGTGTCTGTTATGAGTCTCTTTTTTAAACCACATGGCCGTTGTGTTGTTATGATGTCTAAGAATTGCGATGAGAGTGGAAGAATATGAATAATATGTGGATACCTACAATATTTTGCCTGTGATTCTCTTCACTGTTCCAAAGCAGATATGGGTCAAGGGGAATGACACGGCAGTTCAGGTTAGCATGACAAGAAGGCTAATCTGTATTTACCCTCAACCTGTCATGTTGAAGGATACATAATCATTATGAATATGACAATGACAGCAGTTCTCCAGGAAGTAAAGTATATGGGATGGATGAGCTTGAACTGAAATCATAGAGAGGTATGGCAACAGCTGCCTCCATGAGATGTGAAGGCTAGTAATCTAAGTAACTATTAGTCTACATGTTCTATGCCTTTGGGATGAAGCAAGGTTACATGAGTTTTCAGGGCAGATAAAAAGCGTAGATTAAGGAAAGACACTGCAACAGATGGATCCCTTTTAGACATTTTATCGGATACTAGTATCCAGAGCAATTTACAGTAGTGAGTTCATACATTTTGATACTGATCCCCCATGGGAATCGAAACCCACAACCCTGGCATTATAAGCGCTACCAACTGAGCCACATGGGACCATCAGATGTGTTAGCCTACATTTTCTATGGCTTTTAGATGTAGCAAGGTTACACATCAGTGCAGAGGGAAAATGCAGACAGAAAAAATGTGTGAGAGTATGGAGCTTGCCAGCTTGTAGTCCTAAAAAAACAAAATGAATGGGGGGAAAATGGGTTTTGTAGGTTAACACAGGCTTATGAGATCATATACATTTTGTTCTATGTGTTAATGTCAGTCAGTTAACATGACCTTTATGAATTATGAAGATTTTATGTGCAATTTCTATTTTATTACATCAACTCTAATTGTATTAGTCACATACACATATAGCGGATGTTATTGCGGGTGTAGCGAAGTGCTTGTGTTCCTAGCTCCAACAGTATCTAACAATTCACAACAATACAAACAAATATAAAAGTGAAGAATGGAATTAAGAAAAATATAAATATTAGGATGAGCAATGTCGGCGGCGATTACAGCCTTGGGTCTTCTTGGGTTTGACACTACAAGCTTGCCACACCGGTATTTGTGGAGTTTCTCCCATTCTTCTCTGCAGATCCTCTCAAGCTCTGTAAGGTTGGATGGGGAGAGTTGCTGCACAGCTATTTTCAGGTAGAGGTCAACTGATTATGATTTTTCAACGCCGATACCGATTATTGGAGGACCAAAAAAAGCCGATACCGATTAATCAGCCGATTTTTATATATATATTTGTAAAATTACAACAATACTGAATGAACACTTTTATTTTAACTTAATATAATACACAAATAAAATCAATTTAGTCTCTAATAAATAATGAAACATTTTCAATTTGGTTTAAATAATGCAAAAACACAGTGTTGGAGAAGCAAGTAAAAGTGCAATATGTGCCATGTAAAAAAAGCTAACGTTTAAGTTCCTTGCTCAGAATATGAGAACATATGAAAGCTGGTGCTTCCTTTTAACATGAGTCTTCAATATTCCCAGTTAAGAAGTTTTAGGTTGTAGTTATTATAGGAATTATAGGACTATTTCTCTCTATACCATTTGTATTTCATTTACCTTTGACTATTGGATGTTCTTATAGGCACTATAGTATTGCCAGCCTAATCTCGGGAGTTGATAGGCTTGAAGTCATAAACAGCGTTGTGCTTCAAACATTGCGAAGAGCTGCTGGCAAACGCAGGAAAGTGCTGTTTGAATGAATGCTTACGTGCCTGCTGCTGCCTACCACCGCTCAGTCAGACTGCTCTATCAAATATCAAATGCTAGATTTAATTATAATATAATAAACACACAGAAATACAAGCCTTAGGTCATTAACATGGTCAGATCCGGAAACTATCATTTCGAAAAACAAAACATTTATTCTTTCAGTGAAATACAGAACCGTTCCGTATTTTATTGAACGGGTGGCATCCATAAGTCTAAATATTGCTGTTACATTGCACAACCTTCAATGTTATGTCATAATTATGTAAAATTCTGGCAAATTAATTACGGTCTTTGTTAGGAAGAAATGGTCTTCACACAGTTCGCAACGAGCCAGGCGGCCCAAACTGCTGCATATACCCTGACTCTGCTTGCACAGAACGCAAGAGAAGTGACACAATTTCCCTAGTTAATGTTGCCTGCTAACATGAATTTATTTTAACTAAATATGCAGGTTTAAAAATATATACTTATGTATTGATTTTAAGAAAGGCATTGATGTTTATGGTTAGGTACATTAGTGTTTTTTTTCGCGGATGCGCTTTGTTAAATCATCACCCGTTTGGCGAAGTAGGCTGTGATTCGATGATAAATTAACAGGCACCACATTGATTATATGCAACGCAGGACAAGCTAGATAAACTAGTAATATCATCAACCATGTGTAGTTAACTAGTGATTATGTTAAGATTGATTGTTTTTTATAAGATAAGTTTAATGCTAGCTAGCAACTTACCTTGGCTCCTTGCTGCACTCGCGTAACAAGTGGTCAGCCTGCCACGCAGTCTCATCACGGAGTGCAATGTAATCGCCCATAATCAGCGTCCAAAAATGCAGATTACAGATTGTTATGAAAACTTGAAATCGGCCCTAATTAATCGGCCATGCCGATTAATCGGTCGCCCTCTACTCTAGAGAAACATTCGATGGGGTTCAAGTCCGGGCTCTGGCTGTGCCACCCAAGGACATTCAGAAACTTGTCCCGAAGCCACTCCTGCGTTGTCTTGGCTGTGTGCTTAGGGTCGTTGTCCTGTAGAAAGGTGAACCTTCGCCCCAGTCTAAGGTCCTAAACGCTCTGGAGCAGGTTTTCATCAATGATCTCTGTACTTTGCTACGTTCATCTTTCCCTCGATCCTGACTAGTCTCCCAGTCCCTTCCGCTGAAAAACATAATCACAGCATGATGATGCCACCACCATGCTTCACCGTAGGGATGGTCTCATGTCCTCCAGACATGAAGCTTGGCATTCAGGCAAAGTGTTCAATCTTGGTATCATCAGACCAGAGAATTTTGCTTCTCATGGTCTGAGAGTCCTTTAGGTGCCTTTTGGCAAACTCCAAGTGGGCTGTCATGTGCCTTTTACTGTAGAATGGCTTCCGTCTGGCCACTCTACCATAACGGCCTGATTGGTGGAATGCTGCAAAGATGGTTGTCCATCTGAAAGGTTATCCCATTTCCACAGAGGAACACTGGAGCTCTGTCAACATGACCATCAGGTTCTTGGTCACCTCCCTGACCAAGACCCTTCTCCCCCGATTGCTCAGTTTGGCCGGGCGGCCAGCTCTAGTAAGAGTCTTGGTGGTTCCAAACTTCTTCCATTTAAGAATGATGGAGGCCACTGTGTTCTTGGGGACCTTCAATGGTGCCTTGACACAATCCTGTCTCGGAGCTCTACGGACAATCCCTTCGACCTCATGGTTTGGTCTTTGCTCTGACGTGTACTGTCAACTGTGGGACCTTATATAGACAGGTGTGTGCCTTTCCAAATCATGTCCAATCAATTGAATTTACCACAGGTGGACTCCAATCAAGTTGTAGAAAAATCTCAAGGATGATCAATGGAAATAGGATGCATCTGAGCTCAATGTTGAGTCTCATAGCAAAGGGTCTGAATACTTATGTAAATAAGGTATTTTTTCTTCATTTTCTATACATTTGCAAAAATGTAAAAACAGCCCTGTTTTTGCTTTGTCATTATGGGATATAGTTATCTACTTATGTAATTGATATGTATTAGGAAATAGGCCTCTCTTCTTTGACCAAGACTCTTATTCAATATTCTATCAAATACAGGTCAGGTACAGATGTAGGATCTTAATTTAAGACAGTTTGCTACAGCAGGAAAAGAATACTGCAGCAACAAGAAATGTGAATTATTATGTGGATTACAGTGGAGGCTGCTGAGGGGAGACCGTCTCATAATAATGGCTGAAATGGAGTCATTGGAGTGTTATCAACCACATGGAAACCACATCTTTGACGTGTTTGATACCATTCCATTTACTCCATTCCAGCCATTATTATGAGCCGTCCTCCCCACAGTAACCTCCACTGGTGGATTATAATTCCTGGACATTTTGTAAGGGTTTATCAAAGGAAAACATCTCAATGAGGGGGAGAGTGTTGTTGTTTTTATGCATCCAGGGAACCAGATATCGGTTATGACAGAAATAGGACACCTTATAAAGCACCTCATATTATATTTTCTTACTCCACTCTCCTTGTTGAAAGGTAAGTAGCCTTGCACAAGCCTTGGCATGTGCGAGCCGGAACGGCTCATAGCATGAGGCAGCTTGATGTACAAGTACACCTCCTGGACAGGACGTTAGTCTATCGCAGGGCCTTACGCCTCAATCACACCAACAGCGTTATTGCGCAAAACGGTACGCAGCATCACCTGGATATGTGTGCCACAAAAGTTCAACATTCACCTTCTGCTACCATTCCTGTTAAGCCATCTATGCATACAGTTTGATGCATACTTTCGATGAATCCAATGTATGCACCACACAGAACGCACTGCATCTGCCTCTGCAATGCAATGCTGCAAGGCAAACACAGCGTTCCATTGGAAATGAATGTACTGTACTTCTTGCGTACCAAAATGCAATGACGCTGTTGGTGGGATCGAGGTGTTACCCCCAATCTATCTCTTTAATGTTGCGTGCCAAGCAGAGAGGGATTGGGTCCAATTTTTACAGTCTTCCGATCTCAGGGTGGACACTAACTACAAGGCCACTGAGTTAGGTCCTTTTTGAAACATGTATCTTTAGAGTTCCCACCGGTTTTCATTTCTACTGATGTAAAGAGACTAGCTAATAATGTTCACCAAGGCAGATCCTGCATGGATGCCCAGAGTTGTGATTGTTTTTTTTGTTGCTTAATGGGAAACAGCCAGATGTGATGGGGACTATGACACAAGAAAGAATGACATAAGCTCAATGTGTTAATGATTTATACTGTATCACTTCCTTAGAGACAAGGCAATATTTGGGGTGAGTATGTGGACTATTCACACACATACTGTAAATCAATTTCATTCATCTGAATTAAATTTAGGCCTAAAACATGAACTGAATAGAACTTTAAAAGCCTATGGCCCAAATTAATAAATAAAGGTTTGAATTCTAGATCTAATAATTTGTTATAATTAATTACTAGAAACCACTTTTCAAAGTGAGTGGTGCAGCGGTCTAAGGCACTGCATCTCAGTGCAAGAGGCCTCACTATAGTCACTGGTTCGAATTTAGGCTGAATGATTGGGAGTCCCATAGGGCAGCGCACAATTGGCCCAGCGTCGTCTGGGTTTGGCCGGGGTAGGCCGTCATTGTAAATAAGAATTTGTTCTTAACTGACTTGCCTAGTTAAATAAAGGTTTTAAAAAGTTGAAGAAACATTGTCATATGTTATCTACTCCAATGACAACATGGCACATATGGTCATAAATCATTATTCTCATGATACTCCCATAGTAGTTTCGTTCCCAGACTAGCTTACATTTATTGTAGTCTATTTCCACATCAATGTTTGGACCGTATCAATTGCGCACGATGAAGGACGTTTGCCATATTGCGTTATTAGTTTAAGTGTATGAACGTGACGTTGTCTATGATGCAGATCAAAACATTAATCACGCCGTTCCTACTACGGATTTGTATGGAACTTAGCCATTATAGCCCGCCCCTCGAGCCACTTGGGAAAGCGTTTACAAGAGTATAAATGGCTGTACTGATGGTGCGAAAAGTTAGAAGAGTTAGGAGAATTGAACTTGGGGAAAATCTACAACTATGGAGCTCAGTTCATTGATTTTTCTGATCATTTCATGCTCTCTTTGTTACGTTTTTGCATTGTCATCGAAACAAGGTAAAGAACAATTATTGTATGTATTAACTGTATTTTTAATACCGTAACTGGTAATAGCCACATTCATATTTTATTCGTTTTTCTCGACGCCAAAATACTTTGCAATAATAATCAATCGATGGGCGTTGGCTCATGACTTTTCAGTAGTGATGAAGTTGTTGTTGACATGTACTTCAGCAGAGATTCCTTGACCTAATTTTGCAGCCAGCAATAGTGTTGATGCTGTGTGTTTCTGCTCATTTCAGAGGTGTGTCTACTTCAAGTAGATGAGGGACCTTGCAGAGGAGAGATCCAGCGTTATTACTACAATACTATCACTCAAAAATGCGAAGAGTTTGTCTATGGAGGCTGCCAAGGGAATGCAAACAACTTCATGAGTTTTCTGGCATGTCAGAAAGCATGTTTTAGAATACCAAGTACGTTTTTATTTTTTATACAAGTCTGTTTTTGTGTGGTATTCTCAGTAGTTTTTCTTTGCATTTAAATATTCATCAAGTTCCGTTTTTTGTTGTATTTATTTATTTAGACTATAGACCATTTATTTTATGTCATCAAAACAATTCTAAATCATGAATTGTATGAAAATCTAGCCTACAGCACTTTTGAAAAGTTTTGTGGTTTTGAAACGGAAATCCAAACCAATTCCGGATAAAAGGCGATACAATGTGACCTGTTTAATTTTTCAATAGTTCCTATAAGATTGTGTTTCTTTTCACCTTCTCCACCTCACCAGAGATCCCCCAGATCTGCAGGTTCCAGAAAAAGGTGGGTCTCTGCCGGGGCAATTTCTTGAGCTACTTCTTCAACATGACCACCATGCAGTGTGAGCAGTTCTTCTACGGAGGCTGCCAGGGCAACGAGAACCGCTTCCAGGACCAGTTGTCTTGCATGGAGTACTGCAGACCACACAAAAGTATGTGGACAATAGTCAAGGTCAACAGTCTGGCTGTTTTCGATTAGCCGTGAAGCACAATATGGAAAACATTTCCACATCCAGTGTTGAGCACATAGGCTTATTCCATAAGCCCGTGATTGGGAGTCCCATAGGGCGGCGCACAATTGGCCCAGCGTCGTCGGGGTTTGGCCAGAGTAGGCCATCCTTGTAAATAAGAATTGTTCGTAACTGACTTGCCTAGTTAAATAAAGGTTACTTTTTTTTTTTTTTTTTTACAAAATAGAACCAGATTCTACTTTTCATGAGACTCCACTGTGTTCACTCTATTGCGTTATTAATGTTGTATTACTTTGGAATGATGTAGAAACAAGATTGGAGGAAGCTTTTTCATGAAATTTGGCAATTTGATTGCCAACACCCACATCCTCATCAATATCCTGGCCATGAGGACATGCAATAGTTGATGAGTAATCAGGAAATGAAACTAGATAGAAGGACCAGTACAAAAGGACCAACCCTGACGCTCTAACGGTCTCCTCTATCAATACCACAGGAGGTTGGTGGCACCTTAATTGGGGAGGACGGGCTCGTGGTAATGGCTGGAGCGGAGTAGGTGGAATGGTACCAAATACATTGAACACATGGTTTACATGTGTTTGATGCCATTCCATTTGCTCCATTCCAGCCATTATTATAAGCCGCCGTTATTATAAGCCGCTGTCCTCCCCTGAGCAGCCTCCACTCCATACTCAAACTAGATAGAAGAACCAGTACCAGCCTCCCAAGTTGCGCAGTGATCTAAGGCGCTACAGCCTGAGGTTCGATCCATAACCGGCCATGACCGGGAGTCCCATAGGGTGGCGCACAATTGTTCCAGCGTTGTCTGGGTTAAGGGAAGGTTTGGCTTTACTTGGCTCATCGCGCTCTAGCGACTGCTTGTGGTGGGCCGGGCACCAGCAGGCTGACTTCGGTCGTCAGTTGAACAGTGTTTCCTCCGACACATAGGTGAGGCTGATTTACGGGTTAAGTGTTAAGAACCGAGGTTTGGCGGGTCATGTTTCGGAGGACGCATGACTCGACCTTTGCCTCTCCCGAGCCCGTTGGGGAGTTTCAGTGATGAGACAAGATTGTGATTGGATATCACGAAATATGGGAGAAAAAGGGGATACAAAAAAACTAAACAAAGAAGGACAGGACAAAAAAAAAAAAAACCTGACGCTCTAACAGTCTCTTCTATCAACACTATACTCAAGGGTCACACAGTATCCGAGTGCCTTAATTTTCTCAGGCATTTTCCTGACATTATTCCATACAGCCCTCTATACAGACTTCTCTCAGTAGTGCGTCTGTTTATGTTCAGAAGCCGGGGATGAGCCTCTCGGTCGGAAATGAGACAAAGCAAGCTGAAGAGTAGCCTACTCTCTTCCTATTGTTTTTCTAAGACAATATTATTCTGAAATCCAGTATCCTCTTTCAATTTTATAACTACTTACGTTATGAAGAAACTAGAGATGTAGTCTGGGTACCCGTCTGTTTAGCTGTTCAACTCCTGGCCACTCCTTATCATGTTTGGCATGAGAATTCCATAAGGAGTTGGCGAGAGATCAGAAACAGGCTTGCACCCAGGCTAGGTTACATTACCAAACAGACTGGCACCCAGCCTAGGTTACAGACTACCAGAGATGAGCGTCTTGGTTAATGTTAGCTGAAGAGTAGCCTACTCTCTCCCAGAGTTCTTATAGTTGTTTTATGTGCTTGACAGCTACTCCTGTGCTCTGCCTGGATCCCCTGGATAAAGGAAGGTGTGCTGCGTCTATACCGCGCTACTACTACGACTCAGCCTCCAGGACGTGTGAGCAGTTTATCTATTCAGGCTGTGGAGGAAGCAGCAACAACTTTATATCCAGACAAAGCTGCATGGACGTCTGTGCTAAAGGTATGATAGTGGTCATGACACACACACACACACACACACACACACATATTATCCTCTATTCTCTGTTTATCTGAAGATATAACTGGGGGGGGAGGAAGTGTTTTTGAATATAATGAATAACAAACTTATTACATCTGCCAGCTCAACAACCATTTGCATGTTCCACATAATTGCAGTCATGGCTACAGGCCTTTTTGTTAGCGCAAGCTAACACACTGTATATATTTTTAGTATCCCAGTAACAGGTTGTGTTTGAGGTCATTGTGTGACTGGAAGACTGGCTAACTATGGATCACATTATAAGGAACATGCTTTATGACTTTTTCCATTTCAAACTGGGGATAAAGCACGGCCAGCTTTCAGTGATGTAAAGTGCCCAAAAACAGCTGGATTACATCTCAATCTCTCAATATTGGCCACATTAATTGGATATTTGAGTAATACAAAATAAAAGTGTACTATAACTGACAAGTATGTGTGGTTTAGGTTAATCTGCACATAGTTTTCAATAGTTTTAGATGGTTTTAGCAGAGCCGAGGGTCTCCCTGCCCACCAGCAGGCAAACAGAACGTTCTGCACCTTTCTGTGATAATGACCTGCATGACGATATGTCATTTTCTTTGTTTCAGCTGGGAAACCATTGATAAGCAGAAAAACAGGCAGAAGAGCAGGCATGATGAGAACAACCACCAAAAACCGAATTAAAAGAAAGCCTAATAACAGTATTAAATGGTCAACAGTTTGATTCAGTGATTTTTATTCAAAGGGGCACATGAATTGACCGTAAATGAACTAACATTGACATGTTGAATTGTATGATTTTTACTGCACCATAATTGACTGGCTACTTGCACTGCCTTGTCTGTAGTGGTTAATTGTGATGCACAATTGAAAATAGCGAACCAATCAATCAAATGTGAATCAACCTACACCAGCAGTATTTTTGCTGAGTAGGTTTCTCAAGACAGTTTGTATTGTAGTATACATTTACCATGGCAACTATCATACAATATAAAAATATATTTTTGTAGAATTATTTTAAATACTTTAACAGTTTACTGTTTTCCACCATTTATGATGAAGTATTACTGAGGCACTGTTTAGATTGTTAAGCAATATTAGCTAAATAATTAATGTATTTTTTTGTGTTTTCAACATTGTACATTTTAACAAAAACCTTTGCTTAGCTTTATATTAAGTTTTCGCACCATGACATAATGGATATAATAAAATAACTCGGACATTTGTCTGTACTGTACTCAGTTGTTTTTCTCCCATTTGTCCTGAAATTCCACTTTGCCTCTAAATATAATCCTGTTATATAAACTGAATGTGTCCTCTTTTTTTCATGTATGCTTGCATTGTCACCTTGCCCCTTCTCATCCAAGAGCTTGATACCTGTTTCTCTCCCGATCCCACTTCCTTTCCGCGCTAAATCTGTAACTTTCTCTTATCTTGCTTTGACTGGGTTGTTTTCAGCCCCTTCAGAACAGCCGGACTAGAGGAAGGTAGTAACCATTACATTTTACATACAGTTGAAGTCGGAAGTTTACATACACTTAGGTTGGAGTCCTTAACTCGTTTTTCAACCACTCCACAAATTTCTTGTTAACAAACTATAGTTTTGGCAAGTCGTTTAGGACATCTTCTTTCAAGTCATTTTTCCAACAATTGTTTACAGACAGATTCTTTCACTTATAATTCACTGTATTACAATTCCAGTGGGTCAGAAGTTTACATACACCAAGTTGACTGTGCCTTTAAACAGCTTGGAAAACTCCAGAAAATGATGTCATGGCTTTAGAAGCTTCTGATAGGCTAATTGGCTAAATTTGAGTCAATTGGAGGTGTACCTGTGGATGTATTTCAAGGCCTACCTTCAAACTCAGCGCCTCTTTGCTTGACATGGGAAAATTAAAAGAAATCAGCCAAGACCTCAGAAAAAGTTGTAGACCTCCACAAGTCTGGTTCATCCTTGGGAGCAATTTCCAAACTCCTGAAGGTACCACGTTCATCTGTACATACAAAGGACCTTGTGAAGATGCTGGAGGAAACAGGTACAAAAGTATCTACATCCACAGAAAAAACGAGTCCTATATCGACATTACCTGAAAGGCCGCTCAGCAAGGAAGAAGCCACTGCTTAAACAGCCATAAAATAGCCAGACTACGGTTTGCAACTGCACATGTGGACAAAGATCGTACTTTTGGAGAAATGTCCTCTGGTCTGATGAAATAAAAAATAGAACTGTTTGGCCATAATGACCATCGTTATGTTTGGAGGAAAAAGGGGAGGCTTGCAAGCCGAAGAACACCATCCCAACCGTGAATCACGGCGGTGGCAGCATCATGTTGTGGGGGTGCTTTACTGCAGGAGGGACTGGTGCATTTCACAAAATAGATGGCATCATGAGGAAAGAAAATTATGTGGATATATTGAAGCAACATCTCAAGACATCAGTCAGGAAGTTAAAGCTTGGTCACAAATGGGTCTTCCAAATGGACAATGACCCCAAGCATACTTCCAAAGTTGTGGAAAAATGGCTTAAGGACAACAAAGTCAAGGTATTGGAGTGGCCATCACAAAGCCCATGACCTCAATCCTATAGAGAATTTGTGGGCAGAACTGAAAAAGCGTGTGCGAGCAAGGAGGCCTACAACCTGACTCAGTTACACCAGCTCTGTCAGGAGGAATGGGCCAAAATTCACCCAACCTATTGTGGGAAGCTTGTGGAAGGCTACCAGAAACGTTTGACCCAAGTTAAACAATTTAAAGGCAATGCTACCAAATACTAATTGAGTGTATGTAAGCTTCTGACCCACAGGGAATGTGATGAAAGAAATAAAATATTAAATAAATCATTCTCTCTACTATTATTCTGACATTTCACATTCTTAAAATAAAGTGGTGATCCTCATTTTTACTAGGATTAAATGTCAGGAATTGTGAAAAACTGAGTTTAAATGTATTTGGCTAAGGTGTATGTAAACTTCCGACTTCTTATCCGACGCTCTTATCCAAAGCAACTTACAGGCGCATTTAGGGTTAAGTGCTTTGTTCAAGGGCACATCAACATATTTTTCACCAGGTCGGCTCAGGGATTCAAACCAGCAACCTTTCGGTTACTGGCCCAATGCTCTTAACCACTAGTGTACCTGCTGCCCCTCTAAATAGATGGAGAGTGTTATGGCAGCACATTCATTACTTTGCCTGCCTTAGAAGGAAGTCAACAACCTATATTTACATTAACCTCTTCACCACAGTCTGTAAATACAGTATCGGAAAGTCAACACAACAATGTAATCTGTGGAACAGAATACTGACACAACTGCAGGTACATTCCCACCCACTATACAGTAACATAACATTTCCAATCTATTTTGTTGTTTTAACATGAACCCTAACTTGCAAGTTTCTGTTGAGAAACCAACTCAATAGAAAAGTAATAACCTGTTCTGATCACGCTCATGCATTTTTAATTTATGTGTACATATTAGTTTTGGCAGCAGAATCAGTACACATGCATATATTTCTTGTTTTCACTGTTGTTCCGTACCATCTAAGACATTACAAAAGTTTAATAAATCTTCTCATGTGGAGTTTCATAAAACAACTTAATAGCCTTTCTTTCATCCACTCCATTGTATCTGCCCTGTGCTTTTTCCCAATGTTCAATCATCCCATTAAAGAAAAGCTGTAGCTCTGTGATTCGCAGGCAATACATATTTATGGAAGTCATCAAAAGGTAACTGCCAGCCCATTCAGTTGGGATATAAATAGAATACATGCAATATGTCTGGCTGGTTCTCTATTAGGACTCCAGGGTAAATCATCCATTACTGAGGATGTGGTATCAGAGAAGATGTCATAAATGTGACTCACCACCTGGATTTGTCTCGTAATTTAACAATTTTATTAGTAATTACAGATGGCATACAAGTTTGTTATTAAGGCACATGGAGGTTCACATGTTCTAGAAGGCATTTCTGTCAAAAAAACGCTTTTTGCTAAAAACATTTTTTTTACATGAAGTCGTGACTTGCGACGTGCAAAGTTTCCTGAATTGGGTCACAAATAGACCTATCTATCTCCCTTTCCTTAGATGAGGTCACGGGATGCTAGCATTGGGAAGGAGGCGAACAGTGACACAATTCTTCCAATCCAATTGAACACCAATGGACCAGAAATGGAGGAAGCATTAAGGATTTAGAGGGAATTAAAATGTTCCCAGAGTTGTATGCAAATTGCTACTTTGAAGTTTACACTACACGCTTTTGTCAACAACAAAAAAAGACAAAGATTGTTCTTAAGTTTAATCACATAAAAAATGTATCCCTGTTTTTTGTCACTTTGTTATGAGATAAAATCACCAGCAAAAGCTGTAAAAATGTTCCATCTCTGAGATTTATTTTCTATTACAAAAAAACCTCTGAGTTCGAATGTATCCTAACTCAGAGGAGTGCTCGAGCTGTGCAATCTGTTTCTAGTCAGGCCACTGTATTAGTGACAGAACAATGGGTTAGGCAATTTACTGGTAATTCACTGTTTTATTTCAATTACTTTTATATAGAGAACCATGGATCCCATGTGCTAATCAGTCCAGTTCATGAGTTATCAGACCCTTTACCTCATATGCTGCATAAGCCTATTGTTCTAAGGCAATATTCAGTCACCATAATATTGGTTGGCATTCTATAGAAATCAAACATTTTACATTTGAGTAATTTAGCAGACACTCTTATTAGTGCATTCATCTTAAGATAGCTAGGTGGGACAACAACATTTCACAATGGTATCAAGTACATTTTCCCTTAAAGTATTTATCAGCAGTCAGTGCTAGTAAGAAAATACAATAACAAAACAGTATTTTTTCATGAAAGCGATTGCATGTAGTATACCAAATAATAATGTATCCTATGAATAATACAATTGAAAGTGCTGGAAGCTCAAAGATGACACACAGTAAGCAAAGTTACCTGGAGTAACAGAACTTTAGGCGCCTCCTGGTGGCAGCATTACACCCCTTACAGCTGCCCCTGGGAAAAATAAATAGGATAGACATTTCAAATGGAACCCTATTCCGTAGATAGTGCACAATTTTTGACCAGGGCCCATAGGACACTGGTAAAAAGCAGCGCACTAAATCGGGAATGTGGTGCAATTTGGGATACAACACCGTGTTTTGAGAAAGTAAATGTACATTTTGTGCAGAAAAGATTATGCTCTGTGTGAATCTTATGACCATCTAAAAATGAAAACTAAGAATGGACTGTAATACTTTAACGTATCTCCAATGCATTGTTTTCTTTTCTTATTCTTTGTGTTGCTATGTAGGCAACTACATCAGGGGTAGGCAACCCTGGTCCTGGTGTCACAGACACTTCATACATTCTGATTTAACTGACCTGGAAGACCAGGTGTGTTGAATTTAGGCAATCACTCAACTGATCAATTAGCTCAGTTGGTCAGGTGTGGTGCCTAGTCGGGACCTGCGGCAGTCCAGGAACAGGGTTGCCTACCCCTGAATTACATCATTCAGTAGGCCTATTTGCCATTTAATAGACTTTAGGCCAGAGGTACTCAACTCTTAACCTACGAGGTCCAGAGCCTGCTGGTTTTCTGTTCTACCTGACAATTAATTGCACCCAGCTGGTGTCCCAGGTCTAAATCAGTCCCTGATTAGAGGGGAACAATGAAAACATGCAGTGGAACTGGCTTCCAGGTCCAGAGTTGAGTTTGAGGGCTTTAGGCAATAGGCCTGCCTACCTCTGGAAGGGATGGGTTGGGGACAGAAAAGTTATGTTGATGTTAGGCTGTTTATATCTGTGTGTATGTATCTTGATTATTTATAAAAAATATAAAACAATAGAAAGTGGAAAGCTGCAACATAGGATAACCACCCAGGCTCCTATATAGACTGTGTTCCTAGTATCCATAATAAACAGAGTGGGCGTGTGGGATTTACCAGAGTCTATTCATTCTAACCCCTCTATCTGTGGGTGGATCCGGTCCTCCGTCTGTAAGGACCTTTCTTCAACATGACCTCACAGCTTGGCAGCAGGACCTGGAGCATAAACAGCCACTGGGTGGGGATCCAAGGCAACGTTTTACAGACTTCCACCCACATTTACTTCTGGATTGAGTAAACAGCAGCACCCCTCTCACTGGGCACAGATCAACATCTAGGTTTGATTTACATTTGGTTCAGTTTTCAACTAACGTGAATTCAACGTGAAATCAACAAACAAATTCACCATGTTATTGGATTTAGGTTAAAACTTAGGTGAAAAAAAGACAAAATTCTCTTACGTTGATAGCTTTTTGGCCCAGCGTCGTCCGTGGTAGGCTTTGGCCGTCATTGTAAATAAGAAATTGTTATTAACTGACTTGCGTAGTTAAATAAAGGTTAAATAAAAATATAATAAAATGCATTTCACTCCTACATCCCTCTGAATTATCCCCCCAAAAGGGAATCAAGAAGTTTGGTCATGTTGACCATTGCCCACAAGCTGTGGCTGTCGTGTGTCAGTACAAAAATATGTCCCAAATGCCACCCTATATCCTACTGTATATAATGCACTACAGAGCCCTTTGGGCCCTGGTCAAACTAGAGCACTACAAAGGGGATTGGTGGCCATTTGAGATGCAGGCTAAACCTAACATCTTGTGACTGAGTGCTCTGGCTGTTTCCGTACCAACACATGGCATCACACTTTCCCCAGAGACCGTCATTCAGTGTTGGATTAAAATGAGTGGAGTCTCTCTCTCACCCTTGAGTTGAACTCTCTGGTCTGGTCCATGGCTGGGCTGGCCTGCCCTGCCTATCTGTCTCACTGCTTCTGTTCTCTGTCACTTGACCATGGTATGGAAACACAGATCCACTGTACTGTATAACTCTGCAGTAGGCTTTGTGAAAGCCTACTGGTCTAAGCCTGTCTGACTCTAAAGTATGACATACACTGCCCTCCACATAGTCTCTACTGGAGTGACAGGTCTGGAAACCACCACTACATAACTGAGGGTTTATCTTTCACATCCGAAGAGCTTGGTATCTTAAGATCTGCGTGCATAAAATAGTTCATGTGATTTGAATGTTCAAAGGATGTACTGAAAATGTTTTATAATTTCATCTGAATGCCTGAAAGTTGAACTCTAAATGACATGGTCTGCATTCAGTGAACACTGAGTTTGATGATTCATCTTTTATTTCAAATAATATGTGCTTATTCAGAGACTTTTGTATCATGATTGGCAGAAGCATATATCTATACCACTATAGATATGATCAAGCTGTGCACGTGCCAGAGTTGTTTTCAATCAAAGTAAAAAAATAAATAATAAATGACTCCAACAAATCCCCTGAACACAGACACACACCAACACATTTATTTAACCTAATGCATTTTTCCGACACATTCACAAAGTGAAATAATACTTCAATCTCAGCTCGCACCGTCTTCTGTGCACTCCACATGGCAGCTTCCAAAGGTTAATGACTTTATTTCAAAAAGGAATTTCAGCCATTCTCAGCAGACAGACTTGGCAGGTAAACACATTGGAACTATTGGATTTGTGCATCTTAATAAAGTGATATTCCATACTAGCTTTGTGGATGGAGGCCGCGGTAGAGCGCTCCACCTCCTGAGAGCTGAACTTAGAACCCCCTAAATAAGCAAGGTGTATGCAGGTGAGAGGTGTGGAACCATCCTTCTGTGACTACCTCCGTAAATCAAACACAACATTATTCTGCCGCTGTAGCCAAGCTCAGAGGAATGGTCACGAAATGCTGGCCTGACATCAAGGAAGAATGCCTCCAGCTTATGGCCTTCAGCCTCCAGTATTTATACTGCAGTAGTTTATGTGTTGGGGGGCTAGGGTCCATCTGTTATATCTGGAGTATTTCTCCTCTCTTATCCGGTGTCCTGTGTGAATTTAAGTATGCTCTCTCTCTCTCTCTCTCTCTCTCTCTCTCTCTCTCTCTCTCTCTCTCTCTCTCTCTCACTCTCAGAGGACCATTCCTAAAGGCCTACCTGGCCTGATGAATCCTTGATGTCCCCAGTCCACATGGCCGTGCTGCTTCTCCAGTTTCAACTGTTCTGCCTGTTCTAGGAACATTTTAAAATCTTGTCCATGTTCTGTTATAATCTGCACCCGGTACAGCCAGAAGAGGACTGGCCACCCCTCACAGCCGGGTTCCTCTCTAGGTTTCTTCCTAGGTTCTGGCCTTTCTAGGGAGTTTTTCCTAACCACTGTGCTTTTACACCTGCATTGCTTGCTGTTTGGGGTTTTAGGCTGGGTTTCTGTACAGCACTCTGTGACATCAGCTGATGTAAGAAGGGCTTTATAAATAAATTTGATTTGATATGGGCATATACAGATGTAGGATCTTAATTTGATCACCCTACTGCAAGATAACTGCAAGAGAACATTCCATTTCTGTAGTTGAGTTGTACACAGCAAATAGAAGGCAGCCCACAATATTGCCTCTCCAAAATGTGAGATTCATTGTGTACACACAATAAGTCAGACAACATTTAGACCATAAAGGTCTTCTCAAGCTGATGGGATGGAATTATTTTGATCTACAGAGTTATTTGAAAAGGTTCTTGGAAGAAAGTTTAATTTCTTATATGACAGTGACATGCGATGTGCGACACAGTACTTGCCCAGCTGTGAGTAGACCTGTGACTTTGTACTATTTCAGAATCAAGTACCTGTAAATTCAACACGATCAACAGTTATTTGTCACCACAAATGCAAAATTGCACCGATTTAACTATCCACATCAACCACAACAAAACTTGGTTGAGTTGGGGAATTCTCCAGATTTTGCCAGAAGGATCCTCTCTGTGGAGATGTGATACTCATGACATTATCTGCCGCCTGCCGTCATTACGTGCCTCTATTTTCACCTCTAGAGCCTGAAATGTAGCATCGCCTCATGAAACAGGTGTTTGACTGGCTCCCTTTCCTCTCTACCTGGCTCAAACAATGGCAGTGATGGGCTTAAGCTGGCTGAAGATCTCTTCCCTGTTTGTGAAGGGCACTGGCCTCTCAGTGGCACTCTCATATCTTTTAGAGGATGGAAACCAGTGGGCGGCTTTGGTATTCTAAGAGGATGCTGTCTGATGAGGGGTCTAGTGAGGACAGCTTTGCTCTGTGTTTCACGCTGTGTCTAACCTTTATCCAGGTGTGATTGCTCTTTTAAAAACACCAACTCTCCCTGGACTCTAATAGCCAGATGAACTATATCTCCCTGGTCTCTAATGGCCAAACAAACTATATCTCCCTGGTCTCTAATGGCCAGACAAACTATATCTCCCTGGACTCTAATGGCCAGACAAACCATATCTCCCTGGTCTCTAATGGCCAGACAAACTATATCTCCCTGGTCTCTAATAGTCAGATGAACTATATCTCCCTGGTCTCTAATGGCCAGACAAACTATATCTCCCTGGTCTCTAATAGTCAGATGAACTATATCTCCCTGGTCTCTAATGGCCAGACAAACTATATCTCCCTGGTCTCTAATGGCCAGACAAACTATATATCCCTGGTCTCTAATAGTCAGATGAACTATATCTCCCTGGTCTCTAATAGTCAGATGAACTATATCTCCCTGGTCTCTAATAGTCAGATGAACTATATCTCCCTGGTCTCTAATGGCCAGATTAACTATATCTCCCTGGTCTCTAATAGTCAGATGAACCATATCTCCCTGGTCTCTAATGGCCAGACAAACTATATCTCCCTGGTCTCTAATGACCAGACGAACTATATCTCCCTGGTCTCTAATAGTCAGATGAACTATATCTCCCTGGTCTCTAATAGCCAGATGAACTATATCTCCCTGGTCCCTAATGACCAGACAAACTATATCTCCCTGGTCTCTAATGGCCAGACAAACTATATCTCCCTGGTCTCTAATGGCCAGATGAACTATATCTCCCTGGTCTCTAATAGTCAGATGAACTATATCTCCCTGGTCTCTAATAGCCAGATGAACTATATCTCCCTGGTCTCTAATAGTCAGATGAACTATATCTCCCTGGTCTCTAATGGCCAGACAAACTATATCTTCCTGGTCTCTAATGGCCAGACAAACTATATATCCCTGGTCTCTAATAGTCAGATGAACTATATCTCCCTGGTCTCTAATAGTCAGATGAACTAGTCTTGTCTTATCTTGATTATTGTCGTGTGGTAGAGTGCTGCGGGGAACAGAGCGACACGTCTTGTGCTTCATTGTAATCAGAGGGCTGATATAATACTATGCATGCCAGTCTCTCTTGGCTAAGAGTTGAGGAGAGACTAACTGCATCACTTCTTTTCATAAGAAACCTTCAAAACCCCAAATTGTTTGCATAGTCAACTTACACACAGCTCTGACACACACACTTATCCCACCAGACATGCCACCAGGGGTCTTTTCACAGTCCCCAAATCCATAACAAATTCAAGAAAGCGTACAGTATTATATAGAGCCATTATTTGTACCTGTAGACTTTCCATCTCCATGAAGAAAAACAATGCACAATACAGCAATTGAGTACATTGTGACATCGAGTGGTTTGTGATGATGTAGCTCAGTTAGTAGAGCATGGCGCTTGCAATGCTAGGGTTGTCGGTTTGATTCCCACAGGGGACTAGTATGAAAACGTATGCACACTACTGTAGTTTGCTCTGTATAAGAGCATCTAGTGAAAAAGAAATGACTAGACCAGTTCAGTTTTCATACAGAAATAAGTTGCATTTGCAAAGTATTTCAAGAAACACACACATAGTGCACTACATACCTCCATGGCTCTGGTCAAATGAAGGGCACTATACAGGGAACAAGATTGCCATTTCAACCGCATCCCAGAAGATGATTTTCTCTACCTTGTTAAATGAACATTTTGGCATCACTAATGAGCAGTGTGTATTAAGATAATCACTGGGAGATGATGTGCGCTAGGTTCATCTAATGATCTCTCAAAGACGTGAACCAACACTCCTCACATGCAGCAGAAAGGGAAAAGTTATTTTCAAAGTTGGAAGAAAAAAACATCCATGAAAAGATTGTTTGCCAACCCCGTTCTCCCCAGTGGATTAACTGTCTGAGCGTTTTGAAAGTATCGCTGCTGTTTGAGATTTAGAGATGAATCTTAGAGATGACATGACAATCATGCATTTTAGTGTAATAATAAGTCATAAATATGCAGCTTCACACCTCCATAGCCCCCTCTTTGTGAAGAAAAAAAAGAAGAAAAAGAAGAAAATAAGAAAAAGGAAGATGAAGAAAAAACAAAAAGAAGAAAAAGAAGAAGAAGGAGAAGGATGGTGATGATGATGATTCCCAGGACAAAGAAAATTCTGAAGATGCCCCTCCTTTTTTGCCTTTTGCCATAGGTAGGAGGACCATTAATTAAGAATGCTGCTTGTGCCTTGTGCCTTGAAAACACAAATGCATCACTTCACTGAAAAAACCTACAATTATATACTGAACAAAAATATAAATGCAACATGTAAAGTGTGGGTCCCATGTTTCATGAGGTGAAATAAAAGATCCCAGAAATGTTCCATATGAACAAAAAATTATTTCTCTCATTTTTTGTGCACAAATTTGTTTATATCCCTGTTAGTTACCATTTCTCATTTGCCAAGATAATCCATCCACCTGACAGTTGTGGTGTATCAAAAAGCTGATTAAACATCATGATCATTACACATGTGTACCTTGTGTTGGGGACAATAAAAGGCCACTTTAAAATGTGCAGTTTTGTCACACAACACAATGCCACAGAGGGAGCATGCAATTGGCATGCTGACTGCAGGAATGTCCACCAGAGTGGATGCCAGATAATTTAATGTTAATTTCTCTACCATAAGCCGCCTCCAACGTCATTTTAGATTGTCTGGGCCTGGCTCCCCTAGTGGGTGGGCTTGGCTCCAAAGTGGGTTGGTTTATGCCCTCCCAGTCCCACCCATGGCTGCACCTCTGCCCAGTCATGTGAAATCCATACATTAGGGCCTAATTAATTTATTTCAATTGACTGATTTCCTTATATGAACTGTAACTCAATAAAATCGTTGAAATTGCATGTTGCGTTTATATTTTTGTTCAGTATAGAATAAAAATATTAACAATTAGTTCAACATTTTCTCAACAAATCAATAGCCAATCCATTTTTTTTATAGGATAGCCTACCAGATCTACTGAGGAGGAAGATGATAACAACAGTTATAATCAACCGGTGGGAATCTTAAATTCCATTGGGTTACACGTTTATTACCTGGATTGTCCTTTTCAAGACTCCATCACTCGTGCCCAGATCAGAGCGCCAGTCAGAAGGAAGAGCACACTGAGATGCTCGCACCTCGCCATGCAGTGTGTTTAACAGAGTGCTGAAACCTACCGGGCAGTGACAATCCTAGGAGAAGCTCCGCCACATGCACCGTCTGCGAAACGGAAAGCGGCAGTTAGATGCACTTGGATTACCGGTTGGTGAACTGTCACAGAGTTACCGGCTTCAGACGGTGCATTATTACCGCGAAAGAGTTAACCACGCACCAGCCATAAAAACTAGCCTTCATAACTTCAATTCATTAAACAATAGCAATTGTCGGACTTGATTGATTTTATTTTTATTATTATTATGATATCGAGTGGACAATTCTTCTCCGTTTGAAAAAAGATTGTAAATTTACATTTCGTTAAATAGGATCACGGACGATGGAAGACAGTTTCAGAACAATATTTTCGTCTACATAGGCTGCAACATCGGGCTCTTCTGAAATACTTCACTATTGGACCCCGATTACGGAATTTCAATCTTTCAACCCAACTTCACCAAGGTAAGAGCTTTCAATTATCTTATTGCATTTATTTAATCACTTTTGGATTTGTATTCTTATTTGTCTGTCACTATCTCTCACTCCAGTAATAAAATAAGATAGCCTGCTAATCAAGAGTTATTGATGATAGTTCAATTTTGCAATTTTTACAAAAATTAAATTGCGCCCTTGTTTTCAGTTGCGCAACTTGTGCTGAGCGGATGGCAGTGACCCATCATCAACTCTGTGTATAATGCTGGGTGATATTTGGCAAGAATAAGCGAATAAAATATGTTATAAACACCAAAGAAACACAATGGGAAATATTTGAGGATTTAGCCGTGACTATAAACGGGCATACTGTAAGTGTATTTCTGAATCATTTAGTCAATAGATGGCATATTTGCTTGACCATATCAAACAACCGGTCTCACACAATTTAACATGGTTTATAGGCCTGTGACATTATTTATTTAATATCAAAATAAAACAAAACAAATAAAATGCTGTGTAATGTAAAATATATCGAGTTTTACAATGTGTCACACCTTAAAAACCCATCCCTGCCAAATAGACTAATGCTGTGGACACATATTCGGGATTTTTCTTTGAGCATGATATGCTGATGTAAGACATTTTCTCAAAGCTTATGCACAAAACATTGCTCAGCCTAGAATTTCCCCTTTGTATAGCCACTTTCCCTCTCAGAGTTTTGGGCAGATTTAAAGTGTAATCAGTTCTGTGTCCTAGCAGTGCCATTTAGAGGAGCACAAGATTTTACAAGACAATTCCAAAGTAGCCAGTTGAGCATTAATATTATTAATGTGCCTAAAGCAGCACCACTTTTCCCTCATGAGGAGTATGTGAATGAGATGTGGTTGCGATTGTGTCTGGGGAGACTGTGGCTCTTATCAACGTCTCACAGACAGAATGCTGTACCAAAAGTCAAGCATACTGGACTATCAAGCTCTTGTATAAATCAGAGTGTGGTATAGCCTCAATAGTACCACAGTGTGTCCACTCAGACGATTTGATAGGCGACTTGATATGGACTTCTCATGACGAGACTAAATCTAATGATAACTGCCATGACAGAGCCTTAAACCGTTCCTCTTATACATTGTTTTCATATATTTATGAAGATCATTAGCAATCAATGATGTCCATCCGTAGGCTACTTATATCAAATCTACAGTGAGGGAAAAAAGTATTTGATCCCCTGCTGATTTTGTACGTTTGCCCACTGACAAAGAAATGATCAGTCTATCATTTTAATGGTAGGTTTATTTGAACAGTGAGAGACAGAATAACAACAAAAATAAATTCTGAAAAACGCATGTGAAAAATGTTATAAATGGAATTGCATTTTAATGAGGGAAATAAGTATTTGAACCCTCTGCAAAACATGACTCAGTACTTGGTGGCAAAACCCTTGTTGGCAATCACAGAGGTCAGACGTTTCTTGTAGTTGGCCACCAGGTTAGCACACATCTCAGGAGGGATTTTGTCCCACTCCTCTTTGCAGATCTTCTCCAAGTCATTAAGGTTTCGAGGCTGACGTTTGGCAACTCGAACCTTCAGCTCCCTCCACAGATTTTCTATGGGATTAAGGTCTGGTGACTGGCTAGGCCACTCCAGGACCTTAATGTGCTTCTTCTTGAGCCACTCCTTTGTTGCCTTGACCGTGTGTTTTGGGTCATTGTCATGCTGGAATACCCATCCACGACCCATTTTCAATGCCCTGGCTGAGGGAAGGAGGTTCTCACCCAAGATTTGACGGTCCATCATCCCTTTAATGCAGTGAAGTTGTCCTGTCCCCTTAGCAGAAAAACACCCCCAAAGCATAATGTTTCCACCTCCATGTTTGACGGTGGGGATGGTGTTATTGGTGTCATAGGCAGCATTCCTCCTCCTTCAAACACGGCGAGTTGAGTTGATGCCAAAGAGCTCCATTTTGGTCTCATCTGACCACAACACTTTCAGCCAGATGTCCTCTGAATCATTCAGATGTTCATTGGCAAACTTCAGACGGGCATGTATATGTGCTTTCTTGAGCAGGGGGACCTTGTGGGCGCTGCAGGATTTCAGTCCTTGATGGCGTAGTGTGTTACCAATTGTTTTCTTGGTAACTATGGTCCCAGCTGCCTTGAGATCATTGACAAGAATCTCCAGTGTAGTTCTGGGCTGATTCCTCACCGTTCTCATGATCATTGCAACTCCACGAGGTGAGATCTTGCATGGAGCCCCAGGCCGAGGGAGATTGACAGTTCTTTTGTGTTTCTTCCATTTGCGAATAATCGCACCAGCTGTTGTCAACTTCTCACCAAGCTGCTTGGCGATGGTCTTGTAGCCCATTCCAGCCTTGTGTAGGTCTACAATCTTGTCCCTGACATCCTTGGAGAGCTCTTTGGTCTTGGCCATGGTGGAGAGTTTGGAATCTGATTGATTGATTGCTTCTGTGGACAGGTATCTTTTATACAGGTAACGAGCTGAGATTAGGAGCACTCCCTTTAAAAGTGTGCTCCTAATCTCAGCTCGTTACCTGTATAAAAGACACCTGGGAGCCAGAAATCTTTCTGATTGAGAGGGGGTCAAATACTTATTTCCCTCATTAAAATGCAATTCCATTTCTAGCATTTTTCACATGCGTTTTCCTGGATTTTTTGTTGTTGTTATTCTGTCTCTCGCTGTTCAAATAAACCTACCATTAAAATTATAGACTGATCATTTCTTTGTCAGTGGGCAAACGTACAAAAGCAGCAGGGGATCAAATACTTTTTTCCCTCACTGTATACTTACAGAGAATCAGTAAGACTACAAGCCAAATGGCACCCTATTCCCTACATACCGCACTAATTTGACCGGGCCAGGGACAGAAAGTACCCAGGTGGCTATTGTGGCTATATCTGTATGGGATGCCTCGTTGAATAGATTAGTTCTGTTAATGCAATCATTTTTAAGGAAATGTATTACCCTCTCTGTCTGTCTGTCTGTCTGTCTGTCTGTCTGTCTTAACCGGCATTGATTTGAGACGAGCTGAGGGTC